>VWPW01002640.1:76988-251485 GCA_013389825.1 Crypturellus undulatus | reverse complement strand
TGCTGCCCTTAAAGCGAGCAATGTTTCCTTTTGCCCAAGAGGGCGGATGACATTTTGAGATCAATGCACAGAGTAATACAAAAAACTGCATTACCTTATGTAGGGAAGGAATGCGTATGCTTTAGAACAACGTGTAAATACCTGCTAATTAATGCAATTTATAACCAGACTGTATTTACTGACTCTCATACATGTGCTTGCAAGGTAGTTGTTGTTAGAGGCTGAGATTTTCTGTATAAGCCATCTATGTTTACTAGTTAATTGCTAATTAGAAACTATACCCTATATCATGGCATAAACACGAGCCCAATGGGTATGGATTTGTCGCTTGTAATAGAGATGTTAGAGCATGCAGAGTTACAACAGCTGTGAGTGACGCTAAGGCAGAAGCAAACATGATCTTAAGCACTGTGCATTATGATGCATGTGGCCTGTTGTTAACATGAGTAACTTGTGATTGAACATCTCTAAGCATAGCAGAAAAGGCCTAAGAAAAGCCGAGGACCGTGTCTTTGGAAGGAAAAAGCAAGGACTTTACAATCATTTTGATCATGAAACCTGAACAAGAACATGCCCCCACAATGAAATGTTGTTAGCGAGAAGACAAAGTGCATTGCTGAATGCTTAGCCATGGTATAAGGTTTTATCTTGCAGATCTACCTGTCTACTGCCACAATTCCTTCTGAAAAGGATATTATCCACTACACCTGGTCTGAAACATCAACTTTTGTGAATGGACTTTATCTTTGTTTTTAGACTGTTGGACCCTCAATTATCCTCCTTATGATTGTTATTCCTCGTTTAGTTCCTTGTGGTGTACAATGAATTAAGCAAGCAGTACAGGGAATGTGGGTGAAGTCATGTTTGAAGAAACGGATTAACCAACAATATATGCCACATTTGTGGAACAGCCGTGATTCACCTGTCAGTCAAACAAAGACTTGACTTCCATCTGGAAACATGGCTCTGCTATGCAATTCGTTGTTAAACATGTTCTGTAGCAAAAAAAAAAAAAAAACGGGGTGGGGGGAGGGGATATGGGATAAGATGTTGAAATGGCCGGTCAGTTAACCCTGACCCTGCATAGGCCCTGGTCCAGCAAACAAGGCCTTATAACCAAGAGGACACGAGAAACTAAACAAGCTTTTGCTTAAGCCATGTCAATGCAAGTTGTAAGGTATCTAATTATTGACAGTATTTTGCTTATTGCTACTGTGTCTGCTTTGCTTCTTGTTATGTACTCAGTGATTGATTAATTGATCATGTAAAAATAGCTATGGTAGTGCAGTAGTGAAATAAAGAAGGGGGAGATGTGGAGGCCTGCGTCAAGGACGGAATGAATCACCTGTAGGAACATGATGGATCGAAATGGCTTAATGATTGGCTGGGTAATTGGGTGATTCCAGGATGGAGGATGGCATGGATTAAAATGGGAATGACTGTCGTGGGAATGGTGTTAATTGTATTAGCAATACTGCCCTGTTTGCTATCCTGTCTGCAAAGGGCCCTGCAGTGGATGGTAAACGCGGCATTCATTGTAGAAAAACAAAAAGGGGGAGATGTGGGGACTGAGAATTGGTCAGACGGCCTTCAGCTGGTCTGAGAGCCGAAACTTTCTCAGGCTACCACGTCCTTGAAACCATCTGGAAAGATACAGACTGCAGCAAATAAACAACTTAAAGGACGTGAAAATGTGGAAGTTGTCAATGAAGAAGAACTGAGTGGAACAGCAAATCTGGAATCACCATGCAGACATGATGAGGATGAAGAGTATATAAGACGGACTCAGAGGGGAGAGAATTGCGCACGTATGTGCACGCGCGAGCGTGGGGTCTGGAGTACTGTGCCTACTTGATCAATAAAAGCTTACATATAGCATGCATCCTGGGCTGTCCCGACTTCGTCGCAGAGCAAGTGACAACTTGTGTCATAAAAAGTTCTTCTGCTCTCCTAATCTGTTAAAGTTAGATAGCTATATTGCAGATAGCTATATTGCTTGGAAGTTGTTAAACATACATAGAAAACAAACTGATGCTATTTTAGAAATATGCTGAATTTGCTGCCTGCTTTTCTTGAAATATTAATTCTTTGAAATCATTATTTGGTCTTAAAAGTCAAAGTAATTTCTGAATAGGGGAGGGAGAGAAGTGGGATCATGAACATAGCATCTTTTTACATAAGGGATTTTTTCTCTTTTTTTTTTTCCCATTTCTAGAAGAGCAGACATTTTCATACTCCTTCTGAAAATGCACTTCGGAAGTTCTGAGGACATAAACCAGTATTTTCCTTTCAGTTCACTGTAGCAGTACCAAGATTATTATGAATTCAAGAGCACTTGAGCTGGTGTTTAGGTACATAGAGATATTTCAGGTCAAATTGACACATTCATAAAACATCAAAGCAATAGCTAAACTTTTCTATGGCATCTGAAATACAGGTTGTAACTTATCATGTCTGCTAAAACTTCCAGTTTCATTAATGTTCCTTGTGTTTAGAGACTGTAAAATACATGTTCTTCATCGATTACTTTTTATAGAAATTTTTTAGTAACAGTGCTTCTAATTGTCATTTCCAAATGAGAAAACGATTATAACTCTACATAGATTCTCAAATCTCTGAACCATAAAAGTAGTAATGAAATTTTAGTTGACCTTATTTTAATATTTTGATATGACGTTTCTATTGCAAGTTAATCAAGTGATGACATATTAAATGCAATAGCTAGACTATGTAAGATATGCAAAACTGTGAACTTGCCTCTAATTATCAATATTGGGTCACTAAAATATTTCTATATTGATTTTTCATCCTAATTTCATAAGTAGCTCTTGGCATCACTTGGTGCTGAACCTCAGCAGTTTTTCAGAAGACTATGAATTTCCAAATACATGTTACTCTTGATGGAAACCTGACTAGTACAGCAATTTACCTTTCATAGATTCCAACAGAAGTCAAATTGAACTGTTTAAATCTTATCACAATACTGTCTGAACCCAGAAGTCTGCCTCTGATGTTATAGCAGTTCGAATTTTATGGTACCAAAACCCTATTGCAGCTTTTTATAGTGGAAAATTACAGCAATCTCATGTTATAATAATATAGACATTAAATAAGCCCATTACAATAATCAAAATCATTAGATCAACCGTTTCTATTGATTAGAATCTCCCTTTTACCTGAGGAAATGAATTTAAATTGAAATTTGGAGCATCTTAGTTTCAGTCAAAGCTACTACATTCCCGAACAAGCTCTATCCTTTGAACAATTCTTCCTATGTAAAGAGAAAGAATTCTTTAATGCTTAATAAGACTGGTAAAGCTTAATTACTTAATGGAACCTTTTGATGGTTCACTCAAATATATATTAGTACCCCAAAAGGGGCAATTCACCATTCAGCTTGGGAATGCTTAAATGGGGTTGGTTAATAACAGAACTGGATACTTCAGGATTTTTGTACATTCTTAAATTATAAATACAGATATATTCCGGTATTTATATATTTTTCTTACTGTACTGTGTCTAAATTTTCACTTTGATCTAAATATTACATATTTAGCTAGGAGTCTACATTTTCTGTGATCTGACTAAGCAGAAGGCAATTCTGCTACTGTCTGCTGATACACTGCAATGAATCCACCTGAAGAGTTTAGCATTGGTTTTATTTACTATGAGATGTGACTACAGCTCATGTTGGAAAAAAGTTCATTTTGTACACATGTATATGATTATCTAGAAGTTGAAGGTAAAAGGTAACACATTTAAGCTCTCTTGAATAATTTGACTAAATAGTTTTAGTGAATATAGTTTTAGTGGATAATTTTAGTGAATAATTTTTAGTTTTAGTGAATATAGTTTTAGTGAATAATTTTAGTAAATAGTGAATTCATATAAATTCACATTCATATAAATTTGATAAAAATAATTTTGTTTATAATTATATGCCAAAATGTTAATATTTATCTCTTAATGCTTATTTCTGTATCAAACACCCTTACAAAGATTTTTTCCTTACACTTTCAAAAGTGTCTGCTAATTGTATTGCCCAATATGACAGTGAAGGTAATAAAATGCTGAAAGGAAAACATGCAAATGTGGGGATGCTTTTCAAAAGTGGAGATACTCTTCAAAATATACAACTTTTCTATGGTGCAAACCTGACTGAAGTATTAACTGAAGAATAATACCTATTAATTTCTAGACCTTCATTATTCCCAGAGATTAAAATTGATACTAACATGAGTAACTTCAGTTACTTGAAACAGATGCAGCTGCTAACGCTATCTGTTTTAAAGTTTCTTGATGGTGCTATAGTGATAGGAGGGGCTGGACTAATCTGTACACCAAGTTTCGAGCTGCTTTGAGGGGGGAATAGAATAGAAAAGCATTATTCAGTAGAAATGGCAAATTGAGTTCATCCCAGCCTGCACGCATCCCACTGCAAGCAAGGAGGAGGACTGGCTAGCGAGGTACGGAGGCCTCAAGGATGAGTAAGGAGATGTGATGGGGTGGCAGTTTGTTCAGTACATTTGCGGCAACTTTTCTCAGGAAGTCAGTTAGCTTTTTCTGGGAAATCAGATTCTTGTCATCCCTATGTGCTATGAATTTGCTTTCCTATTTTTCTTTAATTCAGCTTTTTCAGCCCTCTGAGTCAGTCATGTCCAAACATATGGTTTGCAACTGGCTGTTCTGTTTGTGAACCTTGCTCTGGTTTGTCTCTCCATCCACTCCTATGGGATGAAATGTACTGTCTACCTGTGGAACTTATGGTGTACTTTGAATTAACTGAAAGCAACTCTTTTTAGATGTATTTACAGAAGAACTGAAAAGTCTTATTTTCCCTAGAGCTCATATCACAAATATTCTAGTTCTGCTTGGTTTTACTTCTTTGAGGCAAATCCTTTCTGAGTCATCTGTTTACAAACATTATTAATGTCTCTGAAACGACACATTACTGTAGCTAAACTTGTGTGAACGCTTTCTGTGAAACCTTTGTGGAACTAGCTTTACAGGAATATAAATGGGAAAAAGACAAGTTTGTGCTGAAAACAAAAAAAAAAAAGATGAAATTCCCTCTAGATTGAAGATTAAAACTTTCAGGAATTCCTCAGAAGTTTTGGCATTTATTAAAGCCTGATAAAGATTTAGCTTGGAATATAAAGAGAATATAAAGAGATTTTCATTTGTTCTGTATAGGTATACACAAAAGACTAGCATTTTGGATAGGAGAGCCAGTCAATATTCACTAACTTTAATTTCTCTGAAGAATAACTAAAAGTTAACGTTCAAGAGAATCATTAAGTTGCAACAGACAGTGAGAGGTTTTCTTTTTTTTTTTTTTTTTTGAATGAACAATATTGTTCTGGTTTCTAATCATTGGACTAAGTTTTAGTCAAACATAGGACTTCTATTGCACACACACATATATATATACATTTGTATACATATACGCACGTATTATGTCCACATACACCTATTTTGCTGCACACAAAAAAAATTTTAAAAAATATTACTCTTAAGTACCAAGAAGCAAGGATACACCAGCCATTTTTTTTTTGCAAATTATGTGTCTGTTATATGACCTAGCCAATCTATTTTCCAAGGACTTTTACTCATTTAGAGAACAACAAGTACTACTCAATAATTTCTCTTGTGAAAAGAGGAGCTCCGGTCCCCTTCCTAGCTGTTTTTTGGTTGTGTGTGTTTTACTGGGGGTTGGTTGGTGTGGTTTTGGTTTGGTGTTGCATGAGTGCTCCTTGAGCTTAGGAGCACTATTTTTTTGGTGTCAGGTTATAGATCTCCTCACAGCACTTGCCTCTCTTGGTTTTGAGCTTTTAATATCTGGAAATCAGTTATGGAGACTCACAATAAGATAAGGAATATAGTGAGAATATGTTTTACAGTAGATAGGTAAAAGATATACTTTTTTTTCCTGTTTACCAAATTCCTCTGCTTTAACTGCAGGTCTTCTTTCCACTTCTAGACTTCCCGTACTCCTCAACGAATAAGATGAGGGTCATAAATTAGCTTTTTCAGCTGGAATCAAACAACCTCCTTCATACCTGTCTGCCAAGACTATCCACCTTGAGGACTGTTGGGATCAGTCTGTCTGAGTGAAGTGATGGTGAGTGAAGGCAATGAAATAGTACATTTACACAAATGGGTCAAACTAGAATTAAAACATAAACCTCAGTTCTGGAATTTACTGTCTTTCAAGCATTTGAACCTGCAGTTGTGCTCAGTGTTTTCTGTCATTTCCTGTTTTCTTTGTTTTTTTTTTTTTTAAGAAAACTGAAAGAAATACTGGAAGTTATATAAAAGTTTTATGAGCATGTTTTTTGTTCTTCTGGGGTCTGTTAGAAATATATATGCAAATAAATTTATGCTAATTTTTCTGCTTTGAAATTCAGCAAGAAACTTAGGTGAAAAGCTAAAATGTACAGGAAGAAAGGACATTAGAGGCATCTCATTTTTAGTAATTTAAATGGGATTAAGGAATATACTTCATCTGTTAGGGACTGCCTCATCCCTCATTTCCAAATATAAATTTTTCTTAGCCACAGAACAACCATATTGCAGTTAAGTATAGGTAGAAACAATCATACCAATCAGAATAATTTCTAATATTTGGATTTAGTAAAAATCTTGAAGAGCTCAGTTACTGATGACTAAAGAGCCTGTTACTAAATTCCAGTTAGTATATTTTTCCAGCATAAGAAATTACTATTCTTCTTCTTGTTGACCTGGAACTTTATAGCATGTTGCATTGCTGGGGGAGATTCAAAAGCAAGATACAGAAGGTTTTTTGGAATCGTTTTAGGTTTAGAGAGAAGTTAAGCTCTCTTGATATGGAAGGAATAAAACATGAATTGCTTACTTGCACCTGTAAACCCTGTAAGATGTCAGAATAATTAATTTGTGCCCACATGTAACTCAATGTGCACAATGCTGGATTTTTATTCTTTAAAATTTGGATTTTATGCATCCTAGTATTTTATACCTACTATTCTGAGACAACCTTCTAAGGCTAAAACACAAAAAAGAAGAAGAAATGGTTATCATAAATGTGTAAATAAATGCTAACTTGATTTATGCTTTGAATTTACTAGCCATGAATTTAACACTTAATTTCCTTAAATGAAACTCAGGTATATTTCAGACTGGTGACTCCACCTCTTCATTTTCAATCCTTCTCATTTCTTTTCAGTTACCATCTGTCCTATTTCCTGACCCACAGCAAAGTTGCGTTTATTTTCAATTAGAATTTCTTGAATGATCTGGTGAAGACTGTAGATACTTCCTGACTATTGTGACTGCTTTACCCTGAGTGTGCTGAAGACCTCTTCTAATTTGCAAGGGCTGGCAAAACTTTTCAACAGTGATGGAGTGAATTGGTCATTCAATGCAAAATTTCATTAGGTTTCTATCAGGTAGTACTACTGAGGCATAAAACCCCAGTTATGCCCCTGCCATCCACACGCTTGCTGGCTGGTCAAGAATTCATACAGTGGGTGAGACAGAAAGAGAAGTCGAGCTTATTTGGTCAGTGTTTGGGCATGCATGCCAGCATGCAGACTGGCAACCTGTTACTCCCTTGGGCTTCATAAGAAGTTATGATTACTAGCTGTTTGCCTGTGATATCTATCACAGCAGTATTTTTAATCAAAGAATATTCCAACCCCGATTCAGCTATTATGAAGCATACAGAAAATGGAAAAATACAAAAGGAAGCTATGCACTTTCTTACAATATCATCTCCTCATGTGGGTTAGCAATTCAAATGACCAATAATGTCTATTAAAATGTTTTGTTTCTTTTAAAAATTACTATGAAATTACTGGATTAAAATGCCTCATTAAGGCAAGTTAATTACTCAAGAATTTCTTGTGTTCTAGCAAAACATCAGACTTCACAAACCTCTTTTAGCCTTTCTTTCTCAGCTCACACGCTCTGTTCTGTGAAGCTACACTTAGCAAAAAAATGATGCAACTTAATTGCTGGTAGATATGGTCATTTCTATTTAAATTCTCAACTCCATCAGGGTCAGCATTAAGGGAATAAACATGCAGGTTCTTAACTCTTCATTTCCTGTTTTTTCAAAACTTGAGTTATGCTTATATTTTCTGAAAGGGAGATGTCAAAATCCATCCTTAAGTCATTATTTATGTTTTATCGGTAAGATGTCAGGACATATATGTTGGGGACAGTGCACAAAATAAATTGAATTAATATCACTCTAAAAAACAAGGGGCGTTTTACCGTTCATATTATTCATTTTTGTATAAAAAGACACAAAAGTATCAATATTTATTTTCAGAATTTCTATCAGGTTGCCAAACAATTCCAGAATCTTAATACAGTTTGCTCTCCTCTATGTGAGGCAGTGTAATTTTTAGAGATACTATACATGTATTATCAATAAGGAATTTACAGTTGAAAAAATAAGTAATTTCCTAACAGAAAAATACAAATGGAAGTAACTGTGCACTATACATTGTATTCTCCATTGTTTCTCTGATCTGTAAAATGATTCTCTGATCATTTTAAATTTATTAATTCTTGCTTATTATTTTCATACACATTAATACTAAGTAATACTAAGTTATCTAATGATTTCTCTAACACCAAGCTTCAAATTTAATGCCCTGCAAGAATGAATAAATGGTCACACTTCTGCAGTAACAATCATATTTTCTGTTCCATTTTCAGGCAGCTAGGGAATATAGATGTATTTAATTCAAATCTCAGATTGTGACTCTGAAGTATAATTTCTCTTTTAACTTCAGAACTGCTTACCGATAACAGTGGGTAATTCCCACTGAAATGAAATATTTTTGTCTAAATAAGTACTTACTTGTACAGAACTTACTTGAAGCTGGTTCCCATAGAAACAATGAGGAATCTTGTTTTTATCCCAAATGCCTTTTATTTTCACTAAAGAGAAACCAACAACTGTACCAATTGCTGCCAGCAGCTGGTCAAACTTCCTTCTCTTTTCCTGTGGTCTATGTAGCTGTACACCCACCGTAGCACTGTATTAGCAGAATGCTGATAACGACCACCTTAGCAGAGCATTCCCTTTAGATTTATATAAAATTGAAGGACTGCAGGTAGGGCTCAGTGGAACCCAACTATGCACAGTCTTCATGCTGACCCTATTAGGTGTGCAAAGTTAAAATGAACATGTTCATTCTGAAACAGCTGGATTTGAAAACGCTCTTGTGTTTATCTGCTGGAGTCAGGAGTCAACATCCCTTGCCATTACTCCTGCCCAATACTGAAGTGTAACCTCTCTTCCCCTTCTGATCTCAAAGACCACCCTGTGGCAATTTCCCAACTCTCAGAGACTACAGTTCTTTGCCTATTACTGTTTCTACACAAAACACCTAAGTTATTTTGGTTGCCTGTTTTCACACTCACATTTTCTCAGAGCTTTCCACACACTGCCCCTCAGCAAGTGCCTCCTGTGCACAGCCTTCAAGGATCTGATGACCACTGGCTCTCTTCCCGCTCAGGGACACCGCGAGGTTGGCTGCACATCTATCAAGGTTTCTGTAGAGTTTCTTCAGTCAGTGGAGCTCATCCATATCTTTCTTCCAGCTGAGGTAAATGCTCTTGTCTGCCTGCACCTTTCCACACCCACACTGTCCCCATGCCACCGTGTTTAGACATCTGCCACTCACGAGGCTGTGGAGAGAGTGGCACAGTTGACACAAACAGCAGCTGGGAATGCTGCCATGACCTGCTACCAGTCCACAAATTCATGGTTGGTAGCATGGTATCTAACTAGCAGCTCTCAAAGACACCAGCAGGTTGGTATAGATGCTAGAGGTTGCTCAGGGCACACTGATTTGAAACATCCACCAGGCTTCTGCCAGATACAAACAGCTCAATATAGACCTAAAGAGAAGTGAGGATATCAGCACACTAAGGCTAGAGAAGGGGCTGTGAGTCATTTTTTTCTGAACTTCTCTATTTTTTCCTACTTCTCTTTGAGAGGAGCTTTTGCAAATTTGTGTAACATTTATTTTTATTATTTATTACTTATTTATATATATTTTTTAACTTTATCATATAGATTTGCATCCTTCTTGTGCCTCAGAAAATTCTGCTAGTTACATGAAACTATTCAGGGGCAGGGTATTTTCCTTCAGGAATTATCACTACTGTTTGTAAAACGCATATATTTTTATGGCACTCAGTAGCTAATAATTCCAAAAGAAATGCCACCAGAGTGGCAGAAAAAACAGAACAACAGGAGTGAATATATTCTGCAATCACACAGTTCTGTTTTTTTTTTTTCCTGTTGTGTGTTGAGTATGTGAAGAAGTTGCATAAATTTCCCATATTTGCCAAGATTGTAACATAGCTTTCTCTTTACACTCCACCGCAGAAGGAAGTGTCAGTGGTGGTGTGAAAGCATCATCTGAGGAATCAGCTGTAGCAGCTTCCCTACCTGCTCTAAGCAGCAATGCCTAGGTACCTGGCACTGGTGAGTAGTATTTAAATGGTGAAAGAGTTTCCACAATAAAGGATTATTTTCAATATGAAAGAGAAGTCCTGAGGCACAAACCAAGACACAAACTCTAGTTTCTTGGATATATTCAAAAATGATGCCTGCATTCTTTGATACTAAAACAAAGGAATATAGAAAATCACCAGTGATTTTCTCACTTTTTTTTTTTCTAAATTCCATCAATAAGAGGAAATTACTCATAACTAATTAGGCAAAGGTGAAATTTCCAGTCTATGCTTCAACTAGGGTCTGTTTCTCACATCTTGCTGCAAAATGAAATTTTGGCTTTTTTACCTATGAAATATGAATTCTCAGTTAGAATGCTTTCTGCACTATATTTGGTGCATACTCTGGGGTTGAAAGTCTGGTCGATTTAATTGATGTAATAAATTACAATGCCTAAAACTTTGTTTTTCACTTTGTGTGCTATTTGTATAGCCTACTCTGAGCTCAAATATTTTTCTTGCTTTGAACTTGCATACATCCAAGAATGTGCAAGCATCAGAGCACAGAAGCAAGCACCAGAGGAAGGAGAATATGTCCTTCTACAGAGAAGCAGCAAGTGTTTGCAAGTGGCTACTGCATTCTTATCCTTTAAAGCTGCAAAGAGAGGACCTACCAGTCTTACTCAAAGATCTGGCTCAGTGGCGTACAGATGGCACAAGCAGTGGTGAGATACAGAAGTTTCTGTTCACCTCCTCAAATCCTTCTGCATAGAACCACCCAGATTAAAATAAGATGCAATATGTTCATCAAAGAGCAGCAAAAAGATGGTTGTCAAAGGCTGTAAACTGTTCAAAACTGAAAACACAGTGTTCATGTTCCAGGGTTTACAGTGCAATGGGCTAGGACAGTCACCCTCATGAAGACCCTCCAGGAAGCCCCCATTCTGTTGTAGTAGGAAAGGAGGCACACTGATCTCTTTTGCACTTACAGCAGAATTCTTTATAAAAAATGCTCTTGCTGTGCTTGTTCAAATGCAAATGTACAATTGTTTGAGAAGGACCCCTGGTCCTGCCTGGTTTTGACACTAAAAAACAAACTTCAGTTGGCACCAGTTGCTTCAAATTAAACACGTTCAATTTGGAGTCACTACATTAATTTCAAAGGATGCTTGCAGG
The DNA here is from genome assembly GCA_013389825.1 of Crypturellus undulatus. NCBI lineage: Eukaryota > Metazoa > Chordata > Aves > Tinamiformes > Tinamidae > Crypturellus > Crypturellus undulatus. Next base: position 239,851 of record VWPW01002640.1, on the reverse strand, counting down.
AATACAAATAAAACATTCATAATTTGATGCCACAAGTCCTCCTGTGGATGAAAATAGATGAACAAGGAAAACGCTTTGTTTTAGCCTAGGCAGGAAACTGTTCCAGCAATGCTGCCTACTGAAACGGCCTCTTGCCATTCTGCAGCAAGCAACATCTGTATCTGACTTCTGAAAAGGAAAGGAAGTTAGTCTGAACTATTGGTCTCACAGCACTAAATGCCGTCTTTTATTCTGAGATCTCTGCCTCTTCTTGACCTATTTGCCTTTTATAGGCCTGGGAACAGGTTTTGCTCTTGGTTACAGAAGGAAGTTCTTTCAAACATTTTATTGCCAGAAGTTCTAAATTAATTTATAATTGGCTTTGAATATTTCTTTATGCATCACCCTATATAAAAACTTAGGGACATATGTATACTACAAAGTACAGGTACCTCTGTCAAAGGCAAGCATGAGCCTCCTGCTTGTGCTTCCAGATGACTGAAAGTCAAACAGGCGCGGAGGGTGTAGTGCAGGATCCAGGTAGCAGGCCCTACTTCTTGGAAAAGAGATAGATTGGTACCAGACAAGTCAGGCTCCCTTAGGTTTCCAACAACCTGGAGCGTGGTCAGAAAGTTTCCATTTGCCTGTGAAGGGTTATGTGCACCAGTATGCCCACTTTAATGGAATCTTACAGAATATTCTTGTGAAGTAAAGCAAGCAAAAAACAAATTTAATAATAATAATAAAAAAAAACAGAAGGGGTTTTATTGAAAAGTTACCTCTGTGTGGAAACTGAGTGTACCTACAGATTGCACAGAAATTCCTTTTGAAAAACCTGCAAGATCAGTCTGAAGTGTTTGAAGGACACAGTTTCAGAACGAAATTCTTCAGTTCTTAAAACTGACCAGCTTATTTTCATGTTCGTGGAATCCACATTGATGGTGGATTCTGCAAGCAAAGTAGCCAACTGACTCCTCACAAAGTAGGAGCTTACAGCATGCTGGCACAAAAGCAATAAGCTTTTCTGTGCAAATTTTAGCCTCCAGTACATAGATCAGATGTTACAGATCAGCATAATTATTTATTTGGCGAAAGACTGATGGACAAATGAAGAATAGAAACTGACAGAGGAACATTGCATTCCTACTATCTCATTTGTAAATCAAGCATAGACTTGGAAAAGTCAATGATTATCCTGATACTGCTTTTACTCACACCAGTATAACTCCATTAATTTCAGGAAATAGGCTCCTGCTTTAACACCAGCCAGAGACTCTGGGATCCCTATAATTTTAAGTGCATCCCAAGCTGCCTGGAGTTCTGCAAGCATAGCTGTATCAGTCTGAGGAGCTCTCCCAGGCAGGTTTATATTGGTCCACAGTGTTGACAGGGTTACACCAGCTGTTAATGTAGCAGCAGTCTTTCCTCTGTCAGAGCTCAGAATGGAGGTTTTACTCTTTTGCAGAGTGTGAAGCTTTACTGCTTTAGCTGCCTCTAAGGAATATTTTGTCTCTACAGGCAGAAAGATGGCTTTTGTAGGAATTATGTGAAGTTTACCTATAATGTGGAAATGTGCAGTGTAGGTCTTTAAACATCTAGCAAATCTTCTAAGCAAAGTTAAACCTGGGATTCTATTCAGAGAAAATGTGAAGCTGATGAAAGGGAAATTGTGATCAGAGTATCAAATATCAGGATTTTACGAGCCACATTGCTCTTGTTGCCATATGAACTTTTTAAAAGCACAGTGATGGTCTATTTTGTATCCCACCGAAACCTGTGTATGGCTGAGTTGTGAAAAAAAAGAAAAAAGAAAAAAAAAAGAGGCCTAGAAAGCCTAGATATAGTAACACCTACTTCAAAAAAGGAGTGGGTTTTCATTTCCACTGACTTTTGCAGAGAGCTGAAAATATAATTTCTAGACTACCTAAATTATTTGAAGTCTTCTTACTTGGGAAATTGCATTTCTTTACATACTATCCTTCTATTTTGATTTTGAAAGGTAGGCCCAAAGGGATATTCCCCTTGGATATTTCCCCTTTATGAAAACAAAAAGAGCTAACAGCAAGATATTGTACTTGAGGAGATCTTGACTTTGCAACTCACTCCAAAAGACAGGAGTCCATCCTTCTTGCATGCCGCAGTCCTATCCATCCTCACACTGTGGTATTTTCTCTAGTTCCATGGAATTTTGTATGCTAAGAGTTTAAATTCAGGTTGTTCTTTCACACTATATTGCAGAGAGAGGTGAAAAACACTGCTGGACAGACTTGGCAAATATTTTTGTGGTTAGATTTGAATTAATGTTGCCAAAGGTTGTATGTATTGCATTCAAAATGAAAAAAAAAAATTATTTAAAGATAGATAACTGGTATGTAATACATGGAGGATTCTGGCTGCAGAGCAGTAGAAAAATGATTTCTTGACATTCACAAGGTAGTTTATTATTTTTGTTCAAGCCTGAGAATTCACAGCAAAATACTGTGACTGAATTTCTTTAGTTAACTACACCCAGTTGTTTTTTCCCATTTGCTTTGGGGATGCTTGGAGCAATATTTGGTCAAACAAAATCTGAGCAACTGTAGTTTTCATGAAAAATTGTCTTGCCTTTGACATGTTTATTGTGTTGATGAGAAATATAAATAGAATCTAGTGCCTGGGGCTGCACTGGAAGCTGCAGATGGACAAGTTGATGCACTGAGTCAACAGGAAAAGCTAGAAGAAAACTTTGCATCTGGAAAGGACTAATAGGTGGTTAAGTTATTTGTGGGTTAATCTTCTCTGCGGGTTACTGCTTTTACTTCTGTTCCTCTGTGGGATGCTCCAGATCCACTGCAGTTATATGCCATCACTAGCTTACTTAGAGACAGAAATAAAAGGACCATCTGGTGCTTATGTTTTTCATCTGAAAAGTTGACAGGAAAATATAAATGACAACCTTAGCTGTCAGGTAGCATAATTTGAAAATATGTAGGTTCACTCCATCCTTAAATGGCACTTTTTTTCCTTTCAGACAAATCTAGTAAATGAGTAAAAAATGTACAAAGATATTTGAGAAAGAATATTCTGCCTTAATTTCCACAGAATACAGAATATGGAATGATTCAGAAGTGCATCATATCAGCCATGCACTATCACTATTCCACCATGTAACTTCACCCGTTATCTTTTATATTAAAGTTCAGACTCAATTTTGTGAGTTCTTTTTCTTTGTCAGAACAATATTGCAGTAAAAAATTAGTGTTGCTTAATAAAGTGTAGCAACTGTTGTTATATTACTGTGCCATATAACACCTCCTTTTTTGTGTCATTGCATTCAGCTATACACCAGGTATTGTTTCACAAAAAGCTATGATTTGAAATTCCAGGATGATCACATTTTGTTTACTAAAGAAACCACAATTTTTGGAGTGTGCAGGGCAGAAAAACCTGATTTGATTATTTTTTTTCTTGAGGTTTGTCAAGAAAAAATCCCTTGCATGGTTTTCGGCATATTTTCCCTCTCAAAGCTTCCCTCCAAAAATCACTAAATCTGTGGTTTGGGACTCCTTGTTTTCCCTTCGAAGATCCTGCCTCCTGCCTGCTGCCCCCTCAGCTGAGCGAGCATAGCTGTCTGCCTTGCTGCACACAGAGGCAGGCAGTGGAACTAAGAGTCCTTTTTGGCCATGTTATTTCTGCATAGAATCAGTACTCCAGACTGGCTCTTCCTGTCAGGGTAGACTGTACAAAAAGAAAAATATTTTTAAATGCTTACTTTTTTTTTCACTAATTCTTATGTGCAGCCATCTTATATCAATCTATTTGGTAGCAGTCAAACAGGAGATTCACTGAAACACTCTTTTGCAAGACTGAAGCTCTCTTGTCATTGAAGTGGTACTGTGGCAAGAAATAAATAAAAGGCAAAGACAGGATTGAATGATCATTCTTGGTAATACACAAAGACTCAAGAATACTTTTTCCAGGAATTCATTCAGGTGCTTTTTGCACCAGTGGGAAGCCAATCAGATTGTTATGTCCTTCTTGACATTCAAGGAGTTTGTGCCTGTCCTCAGAGGGTAGTTCAGAAAACTGACTATCCGCAAGCAGACATGATGTTTTTCCATTCAGAAGTGTTGGGCTTCAAACATTCCACTGAAGCCACTTGAAGCTGTGATTGATCAGCAAGACCTGCAAGCCAGGTCCCTGGATTTACTTTTTCTTTGACACAGTAATCATACTTTCTCTCTCCCTAGTAGTTTTTCATTCTCCTTTATTCATTTAGCAGTTCACACTGAACTGTGAAACTTGTGACTATGATCCTTAGATGTCATGTCTGTTAAAAAAAGGAGATTTGTGGTTGTGCAAAATAAAGTTTCAGAAAAGTTTAAGTCTAATGAACTGCTGAAGAATAGTTAGGAGGGAAAGAGAGGCAGTACGCTTCTCTTGTCATATATAAATATGAATTTCATAGAATCATAGAATGCCTAAGGTTGGAAGGCACCTCTAGAGGTCATCTAGTCCAACCCCCCTGCACACACAGGGCCACTTAGAGCACGTGGCACAGGGCTGCATCCAAGCGGGTCTCGAAGATCTCCAGAGAAGGAGACTCCACAACCTCTCTGGGCAGCCTGTGCCAGGGCTCTGTCACAGAGCCCTGGCACAGAAATTCACTGCCAAGAAATTTTTTCCTTAAGTTCCTGTGAAACTTTGGGTGCTTCAGTTTGCGGCCATTTCCTCTTGTCAGTGGCTACTACTGTAAAGAGGCCAGCCCCATCCTCCTCACTGCCTCCCTTGAGGTACTTGTACACACTGATCAGGTCCCCTCTCAGCCTTCTCTTCTCCAGGCTGAACAGACCCAGCTCCCTCAGCCTCTCCTCATAGGGCAGATGTTCCAGGCCCCTGATCATCCTCGTGGCCCTGCGCTGGACTCTCTCCAGCAGCTCCACATCCCTCTTGTCCTGGGAGGCCCAGAACTGGACACAGTGCTCCAGATGTGGCCTCACCAGGGCTGAGTAGAGGGGCAGGATCACCTCCCTCGACCTGCTGGAGACGCTTCTCTTAATGCACCCCAGGATCCCACTGGCCTTCTTGGCCACGAGGGCAAACTGCTGCCTCATGGTCAACCTGTCGTCCACCATGACGCCCAGGTCCTTCTCAGCAGAGCTAATTTCTCCCATGTGTTTCTTTTGTATATATTTCTCTGAGTATTTTCATTGCTCATACATCTCAAAGATGAATAAAAATAAAATTTGTTTTTGAATAGGGTCAGGATGTCAGTTTTGAGAAAGGAGGAACATTTGTTCAAGGCTCAGACTTATGCATGTTGAGCTTTTGGACGGGAAATGCAAGGCCTTACAGTTTTGCAGGATAATTCTGAGAGCATAGTTCTGGTGGCTTCTATTAGGATTGCATTATTCATGGTTTGATTCAACTATTTAGTTTCAATCTGTTACACAGAGAATGTATACTTCTATTTGTTTAGAGTCTGCAAATCAAACAGCATTACTCAGGTTCCTTTAGCTTAGCCTCAGAGCAAGATTAATGTGTATTTTGATTAAAGTGTATTTAGATTTCTCCTCTTGGACTGATTGATTTCACTTGCAGTTCCAAAAGAAATATTTCAAGTCAAGCAAAAAAAAGAAAAAGAAAAAGCAAAAACAAAGTTGAAAATTGTTTCAAATAGAAAGAATCACTTCATTTGACATAAGATGATTCACTTGGATTTTGAGCATCATGTTAAAGCACATTTGGAGAAAAAAATATCTTGTCTCAAATTAGAATGCTTCACTTGTAAAATACGAATACTTCACAGACTCGAGGGTTTTTTTTCTTTTTTTTTGTTAAGCACATTACTACTCCTTTTTTTTCCCCAAATACTGGTAAATGATAAAAATCCTTGTCACACTTTTGTCTTTACAGCCACATTTTTATAGACTAAGAGAAGTATATGACAAAGTATATAAGAATCTATTTACATGCGTTGTAGAGTCAAAGAATCTAATCTAAAATATAAACATCAACTTTTAGAAAGTAGCTGGTATTATAATTTTCATTTTGCAAACCTTATCCAAACATCTCTTTAAGGTCTTTAGTATCTACTTTGTCATCTGTTTCCACTTTCTGCTCAAAGCAGAGCTAGATCAGGTTGCCTGTGGCTCTACGGTTGAGATATCCAAGGATGGAGAATTCCTAGTCTCTTTGGGCAATTCTTAATCTGACTCCGTAATTCATATCTTCCAGCTGAGATCCCTTTGACTCAACCCTTTCTAACACCCCGGTGCAGTGGCAGAAGGGACCCTTTCACTTTCCTACCTTCAGTTTATTGAACACGTTCTGCACCAAGGTCTTCTTGCCATATATTCATATATATATATTCATATATATAGGATAAAAGTATTGGGTGTTTTGCCACCTTTTTTCTAAATCTCAGATTTCATCTGCTGAATTCCCTTCTTGTCCTAACTAGTGTTGAGTTTTAACCCCTGAAAGGAAGGGATAATTCCTGCTTCACAAGACAAATTTCTTTTAACCACAGCTTGTGATCACTCATCTTGTCACATGTGTCATCACACAATCACTAGATAAACCTTCTTCATACACTACAGCATGTTACAGAAAAGAGAATGTAACAAACATTTGCTTTACAAACTATGAAAGGGTTTCTTACTGCTAGTCTTTGAATACAATTGGAATCTTTCATGGCCCCATTTGTTTTCTTGGGAAAATACTCCTGCCCCAGATAAAGCAAACTCCTCTACTCTCCCAACTCTGACACCTCTTCAGAAGAAGAGGTCTCTCCTCTTCTCAACTGCTTCTGAAAAATCCAGTCTTTCTAATTTTGCAGTAAGGCTGGCGTGTTTTCTATGATCCTTGTTACAGGTGCCAGTAGCATTAGGTATTTAAGCAGTAGTGACACAGTAATTTACTGATGTATTTACTTAGCCCCTGATTTGCAATAATCCAAGACAATCCTTTAGTTCTTTCTAGTTACATAGTTCTTTCACAAGAGCTTTTTCAAGCACGGAGTAGACACACTATGTTATTGAGAACCGTGGCACTACACACTACAGAGATGGAGAGGGCTTTTAGCACTGAAAAGGAAACAGGATGAGATCATTCTGACCTCTGCAAGTCAAAGCTGAATATGGCAACGGTAATCAACATCATCTCATCTCCCCAAGATGGAGCTGAAATGCATCTTTTGACCTTCAGTCTTTATCCTCTGCATAACATTATCTCACTGTTTAACTCTGGATTAGTATTATTAATGGAATGATATCTCTCTTTCAGTATTTTTCTCTACACCAGATGGTTTCAACATGTGCTGAGTATAATAGCTGATAAACAGAAGTAAGTTTTTTTTTTTTTTCATATTTGGACAACTGCTTGGTAAAAAAAAAACAGTCAAAGAACCCAGTTCTCTTTTTCTGCAAACAAAAAATCTAGGGTTAAAGATAAAAATTCATAAGCTTCATTTCATTCCCATTCAACTTTCTAAGTCCAGCAGGCTAAGTCTTGGTTTCCTGTCAGGAAAGTGCTTCCTGCTCCGAGATTGTCTTGGGACAGAATCAGAGCTGCCTCTCCATCTAGATTTTTGCACAATGCCTGTGGTAAAATACTACTACCCATCCTTCGTTGCCATTGTCATCATTGTTGTTGTTGTTGAATGCTGTTTGGCTTTCTGCATTCACATAATATCTCACATATCACCGTCCTGGGTTTATTTTAAATATTCTTTATATGGAGGGAATAATCTACCATAGTCTACCAAATACACCCTCTCTTTGAAGAGTATTGAAGGCAGAGGAGAGAAGAAATGGGATGCATTACAGGGAAAGGGACTGAAAGAAGGGGCTGAGGATCTTGGAAAGACTTTAGAAGTCTGTCTATCCCAGTTTCTTCCCCTACTGGTATTGAGATGTCTCCCTCTGCTCCCACAGATCTATTAGGATCAAAAATCTTTTCTCTGCCTTTCTTCTGAGCATCACCTGTTTCCAGCCTTACCCTGTGAGCAAAGTGCCATCTCATCCCCCATCTTTTGCAGCAGCACCTATGATAGTAAAAACTCCTGATAACGTGTTTTTAACTCTGTATGAGTTCAGTGTTTTGGAATACTGCTTCGGAAAAAGGAACTAATTGCAGAATCAAATGTGATTTTCCCTGTAGCTGTAACCTAGGTACATAAGATCCAGTTTTATTTTGAAAAAGTTATATATTCCTTCATAAGAACCTGGAGCATCCAGGAGTTTTCAATAGAACATTGTTTCCACTGGAAAAAAATGAACAGCCAGACACCTTACAGAAACATATCTGTTTCACCAAAATTCAGGTACAGAATGTTTTATTTGACTTTTTTATATATTTTTTGAGGGACGGGACGGGGTGGATTGGAAGAGTTGGAAGAGACCCACACCTAATGTTTGATGTGTTCACCATGTTCACCCTGCTATATCTGAACTTTTTCTTTGTTGATCTCTTCCAACTTTTGATCTTTATATTCTGATCCAGAATAAAGATAAATAATGAAGCCATTATATTTTGCATGAGACAAAATGCTGACTAATAAAATACTTTTTGAAACGTAATAGACACAACTTCACTGTTCGAAGGGGAGCATGGCATAACATAAAAAGTACTGAAAACAGATAAATGTGCTTCTACCTTTAACTAAAGTTGTCTTCTTTGTATTATGCTTTTGTATACTTTATTATGGTTTTATATACTTCGAAAGGTACAAAGAATAAGAGAAAACTTGCAGCATCTGATTAATGTTATCTGAGTATAGCTTCAGAATAAAGGGCTTCTTAGTTTAGATATTACTTTTTTCTTGCTGCTTTGTTTTTCCACCTGGAAGACCACTTCCATTTAAATCATATTAACACATTAAGAGCTTTCACTTTTACTGATTCGGGTCCTGTACTAAATGTTAAGCACAGGCAACCTAATGCTGTCTTATTTCATTCTGCGTCAGTGACTTTGTAAGTCTTCTGTCACAGGTCATTTATGTTTTTATTGGTGCTTCTCTCATCAGGATTTATTTCCATACACTATTAATTAGAAAAAAGAAAATTGCATCCTCCTGCTCCATTAGTAATATTATTATTTTTTTAAATGGTAATTCAGAGCACTAGTAGAGAAATACATCCTGATTTAAATAAAGTGATCAAAAATGTAATTATTATTACATAGATTGAATGTATGATCATTTACATTTATAGCTGGACTGTCCTCTCCTCAATAACCTTTAATAATTCAACAACTTTGTTAAGGCTAAATACCTCACATAACTCATGAGAGAGACACAGCCACCAGAATTAATAAAGATTATATGGAATATCTCTGAACCAAGGAGGATGAAATCTAGATCATAATAATTGCATGGTAAAATTAAAATAAAAAACATGAAAAATAAAATACTGGTTTGATTACCAGTACAGAAATACACCCTACTAGCATTTCAAGTTTTCAGTTCTATGTCTTGGTATTCTTTAAATCAAGAAAACACAACCGTTTTGATGACTTGCACTTTTCTCCTAATTAAGTCTTGCCATAAACTTGTATAAGATACTAACACATCATGGGTATCCTCTCTAGAGAGTCATTCACATGCCATGAGTCTACCAAAAATGTTTTAATGTTTTTCTTGAATGTATTCATGTAATTCACATATAGTTCAATTTTTAGTCAGAGATACTAGTTGCTAAGCTGTAACCTGCACAGTGTAGTTAACCAGACTCTTGGTGCATCCTTCTATGATAATTCATAAATGGATGCAGTAAGTTGGAATTCAGAATGTTTGCAAAGAGAAGAATTGGAGGAAATTGTAATTCATCTGTCTTACTTAGCCAGAAGGCAAACCTAATATGAAAAATCAGCATCCTAAAGAACCTTTTCATATGAGGTTGTACATACAACTGTACAGTTCTGGACAATGAAAATCAGCCATTCACTAACAAAACAGAAAAGAAAAAGCAGGAAAGTGCACACTGTGTCTGAATCCTTTTTCTATTCTAAAAATGAATATATTCAGTTCCATAATATCACCTATCACCACTGCAAAGTAGAAAATGAAGAAAATGAACCTACAAGAATTCTAGGCCTTAGAGCCTAGATGATGAAAAGCTTTGTTTTTTATCCTGATTGCACGTAGCTTATGTGGACTTGCTGCTTAAATTCCTTCCAAACTTGTCCTTCATGATTAAATCTCTGCCACTTCAGCATTGATTAAAGACAGAGAAGAGATGCTCTGGAATGCTTAGGAAAAATTCACACGAGCAAAAGAGCAAATATTTTTTATTCAGCTAAGTAGTCTAGTACTTCCCTAATCGATAACTTCAATTCAAGAGGATTTTTAAGTCTGATCAAAATTCTGTAAAATTAATAACTAAGGATTTGCAAGCACTTTGCAGTAAAAATATAGTTTGATTTCTTTTCAACTAATATCTGCCAAATTTTCTGAGTGTTGAGGGAGAAATTTAAAAGATAATGACCTGTACAGATTCAGACACCAATGGAAAAGTTGTTTTTTTGCCAAATCTCTTGCTCCTAGACTCCTTCTGTACCTTTTCCGTTTAAAATCTGCTTATTCTCCTGCTATTGCAACTTCATTGTTACAATACTGATGATTTCAAGAGAATAACTGAAGACATTCTGATACAGTAAATATATCCTTTTATGATCAATATTCTCAACACAGAGTGAGTCAAATGACATTTTGTTCAGTCATTTTTATTACATAAGGGAATTACAGATGGGTAATCTGGAAAACTAACTTGATGTTTGTGGTATCCCCTGCCAGAAAACTGAAACAGGAAATGGTTCATCATAGACATAAAAAGCACAGTTCAGAAAAAGATATTGGGCTTTTATTATTTTATAGCTGATCTTCTCTCAGGTGTCAAATCTGGAAATCAGTGCCTTTTATAAACAATGTTAACATTTACTTGGGTGTTTTTGGTGAGTGGGAGTAAGACAGTAGTCACAGCATCTCTGAGCATAAACCCTGTGCATAGCTAACATTTAGTCGAAGCCCATCCCTTCTACCCCTTCCTTGGACCAGCAGCATTGTAGCAGCAAAAGCAACTTTCCTTGCCTGAGACTTAAAAAGGACACCCCATGGAGGAATAGGACAAAAGACGCAGGCTTCAAACCCTTTTGCTGTACAAATACCTTTGTCAATGACTTATGAAAATTTGTAAATAATTGTACAACAGTCAATGGAATACAGTGGGACAGAAGGGAAGAGATTAATGTTTCCTTTGTTTTGTCAGAGCCTGTTCAGCTGCATGCCCAGTAGCGAATAGACAAGGAAAGGTCTTGCTGGCATTAGCTGGGAGAGTTGATAATAGACATGAGATAAATATTGAGTAAACCTGGCCTGCTCACTATTAAGTTTCTGGATAGGTTCATAGTGGCAGATATTTTGCCATTTTATTATCAAAAAAAAAATGTTGAGGGACATATTTCCAGAATTAGGCAAAACTGTGAGGATCTGCATTTTCACAAAAATACCCAAGTTCTTATTCTTTAATTGGAGGTATGTGGCACATGAGAATAGCAGTTAAGTTTTCCCATTGAAGTCATTGTCTCTGTGCAAGTCTGTAATCTTAAACACTTGGTAAACACATCCAAGAAGAGGGCCAAAGAGTGGGCTAACAGAAACTTCTCATGTTAACATTTTATATTGGAAGCTAATGGGTGCGTCCATGAGCAAAACATTAGTGGGGACTTTTGAAAATTCCACCTAGAGCAGCATAATATGTAACATGTAAACATAAACGAGCCTCCTGTGAAGTGTTATGTTTGAAGAATGCTAAATAGAGGTGATTTGTAAAAGGATACCTCTATAGGTGTTTGCCTGAAGATTAAATTCCAGTGAATGCATTTTCTTTCACAGGTAAAAAATAAACTTGCTATAGAAGTCCAGAACAAAAGATTTCTATACCATTGAGCAAGTAATAAATAAATGAATATAATCTGCTGTCTAGAAGGAAGATTCAGGAATGTTAGATGTGGTTCACAATAACTGAACTGCTACTTTATTTTCTCAGACCTCTGAAGAGGTCTCTTCACATTTAGTAATTTCACTGATCTTCTGAGTCACTTGCTTACAACATTGAAACAGCTTCCCAATTAATATGAAAGAACAAGAAATAGTTAACTCAATTTAGAAATGTTTCCCAGGTTGTTCTCTTTCTTCACTCATGAGTTTAGAATACTGTGAACAAGCATAGATATTATCATTGATTTGCCATTGAAATAGACATATCTACAGCTAAGTGCTGGCACTGAAAAATACATTTACTTGAGAAGCAACTGCTGTTGGAAATAACCCCATTATGGAAAAGAATTTGGAAAAGTATATCTCAGGTGTTTTCAGTTTTAAAATAGTGACTTAAAGTAATTATCTGCCCCTCAGCAAAGTGAAGATTTGTGTGTCTAAATTTTTCAAAAAAGATGAATATCCGAGAAGGTACGAGTAATATTTTAAATTGCAACGATGACAAAACTTACAACATAGCACTCTTACTTTTAATGAGATAGGTAAAGATAAAGGTTATTAGTCCAGGGGTATATAGTGAGTCAACTATGTACTTTATTGTAGGATATCTTAGAATATCTGTAATTTCCCAATCTACTTCTTGTGCAACAATAGTGGTTAAGCTAGAGCGTGGAAATAGCCTGTCTTAAGTGCAAAAAATATTAGAGATGGATTTGATAGGCTTTGATAATTTTTCCTGATTTTTAACTACCCCACAAATATGAAGATCCTATTCTTTACTTGAATGTACACTTTTTGATTTAAAGTCTTTAAGTCTTATTACAGAATCTTATCTTATCTGATAAGATTGTCCATATTATCACATTTGTGATCCCCAAGATGAGCAAATCAGAATTCAACCTGAGCTAAGGAGGATCAATTCCATGAGTTGGACTCTATACTGATGTGACAGCACTCATGCTGGAAGTGGGAAGTATAATTAGCTTATTTCATTCACAGGAGCCAGTGTCAAACTTGCAAAATTAAATTATTGATTGCAATACTATATAGAAATATCTCATCCTTTTATGTTCTTCAAAAGATGGATTGGGATGGATTTCAAATATTGGAACTAGCAGAGGAACTAGGTTTTTAGGCATAGACCTTACAGTAGACCCAAAGTATATGTGCTGCAATAACCATGACTCTGTTTGGAGAAAGAGTGCCTTGACGCAAGCAAGTATCCCAAGTCTGTCAACTTCACCTAGACTCTTCTTCAGTGTTTAGTGCTCTACACACAAGTCTGTGTGCACAGTTACAGCATATTAAACGACAATTCACAATAAAGGGCTTTCTAAAGGAGAAGAGCATTTTTCTTTTTTTCTACAAAGGGAAACTGAAGATACAGTAGGTCAAAAGAGATTTCCTTAAGATTGCCAAAAAGGGCTAGATCTCAAAGGTTTGGTTTACAGTCCTGTTCTCTAGCTGTTTAGAAAACTACCCCTTAGACATATGTAAGCTCTTTCCCTCAAAAAGCCGGCAAGTAGGCAAGGTAAATGTGACTCACCTGGAATTATGTACTGAGCAAATAAGTAGATCTGCACTGTCAACATCAAAACGTTCACTGTACAGTTCCAAAAGGATTAACTCTGCTTCTACAAAGCATCTGTATGCGATGATTTAATCAGCTGTTCAGCTGCCAGCAACATGTAGGTGACAGTTCTCATCCTCCACAATCATAACTCAGACCCATGTTGTTTTTACAGAGAGGATCAGATCAGGGTAGAGGAACAACTGTTAAAAACTGAACTTAAGCAGGAAAGAGTTGTTGCTAGAAGGTGGTGGATACCTGAAGGCCACAAAAAGTTTGGAACCATAATCTGCTTTGATCTACGGCATAGGCCTTTGTTTTCTAATTCAGCTGTTCAGGAAGAACTTGGATTCAGAAGATATTGATAAAAAACAGAAAGAAAAATCTGTGATTGAACTTTAAGAAATGAAAACAACTTTGAAATGTCAATTTATTTGTGATTTTATAAAAATATGCACTTCATCTGTCTTAGACACACCACTTACAGTTACTGGAGACTTACATGTTACTGAGACTACTCCAAGGTCACTTTAATCTCAAATGATCAGGCTTCTCAGGATTCACAGTTAGATTTACCCCAAATGCATTTTAACAAGGATTTCTACAGTGCAGTAGAAATTTGACTACATCATTAACTTGCTCAAAACTCATACAATTTTGACACATTATAGCATCTTCATTACATTGACCTAACACCTCATCGTAACACATAAATGAATGCTGACATGTTGACATTTGCAAGAGGCAATCAAGTGCTTGAAAGAATTGTACATTGCCAGGATGAAATGTAGCAATTAGGCTAAAATGAACTCCAAAGAAACTAAATTTATGTTTTATCTTTATTATCTATAGTTTCCTTTGAAGTAGTAATGCACTGACAAATTATTTTCCAGTATTAGACAGTATTGTTTATGTTTCTTGATCAAGAAAGAGGAGAATAAATAGAGTACAACACAATTTAGTAGACACTAATCTAGAATTAATTAAATCTTTCATTGAAATACATTTGTGTGATAAGTTTAGGGTCTTCTTATTTGCATAAGAAAAAAAAAAGGCCTTTTTATCCCCGCAAAATAGAAAGCTCTCTCTCATACTGCATGGTTGAACTAATATAAATTGTAAGGACATAACATAGTTCTAGTTCTGCATTATTTGTGCAACAAAGCTCTAGGCAATTTTAATAACTTCGCTGGGTTTTCATAGGGCCATTCATGTAGTCACTCATGTGGAAATGCAATATGAAATCTGACAGGCAGGAGCTGCTTATACTGGTCTACAATTACTTTAAGTCCATTGATTTCAACAGAGTTGTTCCTGATTTATACCAGTTCCAGTTAGTGCAGAATCCGTCTTCATAAGTTTGCTGAAAGTGTACATGCTTTCAATAAGTCTCTGTTCTTGCTGAAATACAAGAGCCTCACTAGAAACATGTAACTAAGCCAGGTCTTGATATTAATTATGAAGAAAATTGAAATGTGCTGTCTTAATTTTTTAATAACTTTTTTGGATGTAACCATCAAATTATATGAATCTGGTAAAGGTTTCTGGCTTTATATCTGTAATAGACCATTCTTGCAAATTAAGTAGTACAGTCTTGATTTAAAACTTTACTGGAAAATACATTAAGGATTTTACATGATGTTCCCTGAAAAATAGTTTGTCTGAGGCACCACCACCAGAAAAACAAACATAAAACATTGTGAAAAATTAAATCCTTTTAATCCGGTAGATGACAGGAAGTCAGTTCTTCTGTCACTGGTACCTCTTGAATCTCATGAATATGACCTCTTGTTCCACTATGTGCCTGAACTTGTGTAAATTTACTTTAAAAACATACACCTTCATTAGATAAGTCTTCTGTCTCCTGTCCTCACTGTAGTAGTTAAATTTCTCACATTCTTTAATGCAGGAGACAAGGTGGAAACTTCCCAGCCCTCTAACTGCAAGGCCTAGGTGACCTTCAGGCTCTTTCAAAATCAAGTAATGAACAAAACAGAGTTTTCCTGGGTCTGTCTCTAGGTCTTCTGAGTCGTGAAGCATGTGGGCCAGGGCAGGGTGCCCCTAAAGAGACAAGAGGCACCACTCTGAGCCTAGCCAGCTAGTGTGCTGTTCTAGTAGCACAGTAAGATGCTAGGGCAGGGCCATGGCAGCCCCCTCATTCAAGAAAATTAGAACTTTTGTTACCGAATTGCATCTCATTTGGATTATAATAGCAGCCTTATGCATAGGGAAGAGAACACAAGACAAACTTTGTCCATCTGCTGTCTACTTGTGAGTTTTCCATCACACCAGAAGACACTTGCCTTTTTACTGGAGTAGGAAGGGACACCTTTGCTTCAGGTTTTGCCATTACAGACTAAGGTTGAGAAGCATCACACTTCTTGTCATTTATGGGTATTTTTTACAGCAAAAGATGAGGCTGGTAAAGGTGCACTGCCTCCTGGATGTTCAAAATCTTTTGTGCATAGCAAAGGAAGATCACAGTATTGCATCAGACCGTATAGAAATTCATCCAGAGAGAGGATGAGTGGGCAGAGTTAATTCATCCAGCAGCAAATGCTCTATAGAAATGACAAGCTATGGGAAGCATCAGGGCACTTTGCCTGAGGAAAATCAGTGGTACAAGAACTAGGTAGAAATTCTAACGGGAGGGCAGGAGCTCTCGCTCTGCTTGCGAGTGATCTCTACATCCTGACCCGGGATAGCTGTACCACACGGGATTCTGTTAAGATACAGGCTGGAGGCTGCCTTCACCTGCTTCCTCGGTCTGACACTGAAGATGCCCAGAGGTTCCAACCAGAGGAAGTCTGGAAAACAGATAAGCATGGGCCTGGCAGAGAAGGCAGGGAAGACATCTGAGCCTATAATGCTGTCCTTCAGGTATTTTGCCTTTTTGTCCTGGGGGGGGAATGCCCTGATGACATTTTTTATAGCTTGTGGTAATGGAGATTTTTAACAAGATTGTGAGCATACAATCCCCAGTCTGAATTCATACTCTAAAGCTGTATGGAAGAAGGTAAGTGTCCTCAGCTTACAGCAGATTTACAAATACCTACTGCTGCTTCAAGGAACTCTGTTTCTTAAGTATCTTAAGCACCCTAGCGAGAATGTGTTTGTGTTCCTATCTCTTTCAATACTGTGCCAAATTATACTGTTGAAGGGGATGGAGGGAGATGAAGGCTTGGGGAAAGGGGAATTATAATCTGGCCCTGGGGGTCTGCTGGGGCATAGGGAAAAGCAATTCTTTGTTTTGACTTTGAACAATTCTTAGATTTGAAGAGAGCAATCTCAGAGCTTGGCAAAGACATATTAACAGTCTCCACACTGGATCACTGGATGGCCCCAAACTACCTAGTGCCCTGAAATTGCTCCCAAGGACATTCTGATGATACTTGCTCTCCGGAAGTTCTGTTTCTTCCTCAATGACTCAGGTAAGAAAGGTGTCCTACTGGTCTCCCAGAAACTGCAACTGCATCATTCACTTCCTGTAGCATCTGGAAATAACCTTACTGGAATTACACCTCATGAAGAGCTAGCTGAAGGCTGCTTACTGAAGACCACACTGAAGCCCAAATGGGCAATGTAGTCAGCTAAACAGTCACACATGGCAAGAACGAGCAGAGTGGACATGCTCCCCAGGGATGCAGGTAAGTGTGCTTGTGCCATGCATGTCCATTTCACGTGGCAGAACTGACTGTTGATTTTAATTAAGGGGTAGGAGTTGGGGTTCCAAATTATACAGGCTTCATGCCCACAGCATTTGTGTTCCTAAATTTCAGACAACAATCAAGGAAACCCTGCAATACCAGCAAATTATATTTTGAATGACTGTCAAAATCAGAGGAAATTAAATACTGCCTCAGTACAGCTGAAGCTTGTTGTGCTTTCCAAATGCTTCAGGGATGCCTTGGACATCCAGTGCTAGCGATTTTTCATGAGCCAGCATATAGCAGCCTTGATGAGGATTACCACAACAACAGAGTTACCTGTGTCTAGCTAAATATTGAGCTAAGCAGCTAAGTAAACCTAAGTTGTCTGACCTTCAGGCAGGAACGCCTATCTGCTTTGAGACTGGGATGGGAACTCAAAAAATATTGTTTTGCCTCAGAGCATTTTCCAAAGCAACTATTAACTGTTTTTATTTTTTCTTGGTTTTCAGTAGTTTTTTAATTTCTCTTGCACAGTAGTCTATTTGAATCCTTGCACAAACACAGTGATCAGCACATATGTTTTTTACTGCCTTGTATACAAGTCTTTTCTCTGAATTAAAAAAAAAAACCTCCTCTACTTTCCATTTCTGACCAGAATATCATATTACAGTGTCTGCTTCAAAATTATATTTGAACCTATGTTGTCTATACTACAGATCAACTTATAAATATATTTTTGGTAGTTTTCTATGTCTTTGGAAATTTTCCAGGGAATACATACATATATAATATACCTAACACTATATTTGTCAAATAATAAATATTTGTCAAATAATTTGACAAATAAATTTGTCAAATATATTAATAATAAATGTAGGGAGTCAAGTTACGAGAACCTCTTTTACTTTCAGAATTTAGCAAAATGCTGCATAGAACTCTAAAAGAGGTGGCATAAGTTAATTACCGCACTGAGGGATGTATAGTACAATGATGATGCAGATACAAGTAGCAACAATGTGTACTTAGAAACAAAAAGGAAAAGGTGCTAAAACGACCTCATTAAAAGTGAAATATTGAAATGGCTAGTCCAAAAATTGCTGCTGCAAAAACCTTGGCTGAGTCCAGAAAAATATTTGTAGTTAACATCTACCATTCCTTTCCTAAATATTTTCAGGAATGTAATATTAGTCTGTAGCACTGCAGGAATTGTATCTGGGCAAAGGAGAATTGCAAAGGAATTACAATAGTGAATAGCAAGTGTAACAGAACCAGAGAAGCAAACCCATGATTACTTTCAAAGCAATTCTTGTAGTGCTCCATGAAAACTCTACAGATCACTTACGTGTTTGGCTAAGTGACTGCCATTAACCTGTTAAAAGAGAATTTCACATAACACTTTGTTAATAACAATTAACAAAGTAATTATGAGTATTCTTCAGTGCTCTCCCTCCCCCCAACACATACCAAAAAAAAAAAAAAATTCCAAATCTCTTAAAAAGATGAAGAGGATAACTATTTAGGTGGATTAATTCTCTAGAAGCTCAGTTTTGCAGTGGGTCTTCAAAACCAAAATGTTTTGAGGACACTGATGGTTAGGCTGCACATCTGTGGAGTATCTGCTAGGCCAGGGCTCCCAAACTCTCTATGACACAGACAAGATCCAGTTTTCAGCTGTGATATTATGAGCCTCCAGAGCTCATAATATCTGAGCTTCCAGAGAAGGAATATCGGAGAAGCAAGCCTCAAGATCTGGGTTTCTACAGCAATGCACAGGACAGAGCAGAACTGAAGCCACAGGCTTGGGATCCCAGGTCAGCAGCAGCTAACTGAACCAGCCAAAAATGCAAGAAGCTAAATTGTCTCTAAAATCTTCCTTTTATTTATTGCTGGCTCATGGAAAATGATGAAAATTTAGTTCTATTTATAAGCAGAACGTAAGCAATTTTTTGGAATGTCAGGTTATATAAACCTGAAATACCAGAGTTTCAGACAGCTCTGTATTCAGTGCTGTGGTGACACAACAATCTCCTATTGCAAAGGCTGGAATTTCCATAGCTTACAGGTGAATATTCGCAGGACTCACGGACTCAGTAAATGCCTCCCCATGTATTAAAGTATCTGTATTTAGATAGATTAGATTGCTTAGATTTCCTGGTATCAAAATCTTAGAGAAAATTTGATTTAGAAGAAAATTACTGTTACATAAAGGTAAAACTCATCTCTTAAATGGAACATAGAATAAATAAAATGGAGGTTGAATAGGTTAGTAGATCATATTTTTATTGAGAGTTCAGTCGTGTTGCAGAACGACTAATAGCAACTAGTGCACGACATTAAGTATTAACTCATATTAACCAGTGAGACAGACATTAAGTACGGCATTAAGTTGCATTGATTGGCATTTAGACGTAAAATGGAAGGAATTGATTGCATATAATTGTAATTTAGCTTATTTCATGACAGATTATGTTAACTGTTATCTGCAGTCTCAGAAAGGGATTTAACACTGCATCAAGGCTGGACAATAACTTTCACTCTGGTCAATCCTGTGTGTTCCTACAGTGCCTGATGGCTGAAAGCAACAGGTACTGCCTGCCAGTCACAGCAATTTAATACAGCTTGAGCTAGTAAATATCTGCACTTCAGTCACTGAATTTCTTTTGCCCTTCCAAGGACCCTTCTAAAGGTTCTACATTTAGGATATGTTTCTACTGCAATCAAGTCTCTTATTAAGCCAGATTTAATTTCCTGATTTTGCTTATTAAATACAGACCAAACCACTGGGGTTTTAAGCAGAAGGAAAATAAGTATTCTGTGCTTTTTTTTTTCTATCAGTCAGGCTTATAGCTTCTTATCTGTATTGGAAATGAACATGTAAGGCAAGAGTAATGATGCTGACTGTTTTATTTAAAACATGAGATAGTAGCTTCCTATTTATCATCACTCTTACCTGTGGGAACGAGAGCCATACCGGCTAGTCAAGAATATCTTTTTATTATTCATTATTTTTTCCTGTGTGGAGTAAAGCTTTGGAATTGCTGTCTCCTACGTCCATTACAACTAATAGGTATGTTTCCCTCTTGAAGTACGTCTCATCATGCAGAAGCTGGCCTCTTTCTGGCAACGGAGAACTCGTGCATCTCCAGACCGCCCGTGGAGCTGCAGCCCCCTTCGACTGCCCGTGGAGGTGCAGCCGCCCGGGCGCTCAGCCCCTTCCGCAGCTCCATCCCAGTTCCACCCCTGCAGAGTCCTGCCAGCAACAGCTCTGGGGACACTGAATGAACACAAAACCAAAATGAAGGATTTTCTCTCATAGTAGCTGTCAGTAAGTGAGATTTCAGTAGTAAGGACCATTTGGCAAGTCAACGCTAGGTCCAGAGCTTGAAGATGGGCATGGGAGGGAAGAAGTAGGGAAAACTGAATGGTGCCCCGGGAAATGAACATTAAACATCCTTTGATTCACCATCCAATCTGTAGCTATTTAAATTATTTGAAAAGAAATTATATATGTGTGTGTATATATATATATGATATATATATATTAGTATCATTTTTTTTAATCTTTCATACTGAAATCTAAATATCAACAATGTTGATGAGATTCTGTGGGCTCCAAAACTTCAAAGCTTCAGTTAGAACAAGGATTGCAGCTTGTGTTTGGGCTCCTTGGGTACATCTGTGTGACTAAATAAAACAGGCCAGGCACCATTCAGGGGCCCTGAGGCCAAATGGCACAGCTCAGCTTGTGCTCATACTGCTACATGTTCTGTCAGTGGAGCCTCTAGGAAAAGTGACAGGATCCAAAGCATCTATTAGGAATAGCCTCTGGCACATGCTATTGCCCAAAATAAGCTTGGACATTGTCTAGGAGAACTGGCACAATTATAACTGTCAGTCACTTTTCTAACAGCTAAACAGGATAGACAATAGTAGGGCAGTGCTCAAACCTTTGCCCTAGTCCTGTTTTATTTAGTATTACAACATACACACATACGTAAATACATACATAAATACATATACACACACCGTGTATTGAGTATATATTATAGTCTTGTATACTTGTATGTTTGTAAACTTATACATGCACTGAATACATGCACTATCATCATGCTCTCCATTCCCAGAGGGCTCCCAGAGTTCATTCCATGCATTTTGGTTCTGCATCAAAAACAGTGAAATGTTGGTTTCTGCAGTGGAGTACACAAAATCTGAAGTGACAAAAACTGGTACTGAAGTATACAAAAATTGAACCAATTGAATTTAATTCAATTGAAGAATTGAAGGATAAGTGAGTGTAGAAAGTACAGAACAGTAGATAGCTGGGCCCATTTTAAAAAGTTTGCAAGATCTCCAGGTAAGAGAGTCATGTGGATGACACTTTGATATCCTTCCTTTCCCCTTTGCTCTGGCCTGCTAAGAAAAATGTAAGAAAGAGAAAAATCCTTGTCTAACATTAAACTTATCAGAGCTGCTGAGATTCAGTCATCAGTGTCCCCTCAAAAGTACTTTCAGCTTTGAAAATATTTTGTTGTCATCTCTGGAGAAGAATCCCAGATCAGTAATTTTCTATTCCCTTTGAAAAACATATCCTTTATAGTAAAATGATAAAAGCCTTTTGCTTTGGGAACACTGGAAAGAATCAATCCTAGATTAAATGCAAAGGATTTTTTTTCTGTCATTCAAAAGTTAAGGGAAATTTGCACAGATTACTAGCATTTCTTTATCTTAGAAAATGACAGTAATGCATCTATATCATCTGGGAACTACTATTATTAATCCTGAATCTTCCTACATAAGAGAAGTTTAAAAATTACTACTATTTTTAGTTTCAACTCATATGGCTGACTATAAGATAGGTAGCTAAGCCTGTAACAGCTATATACAGAATATTATGAAACAAACCTCAACTAAATTAATTTAATCTGACAAGCACATACTGAATCAGCTTTGAGACACTGCGCCTAGGAATATGATATGCTTCTCCTTGCACCAGATGAACCTATGGTTAAACTGATGAATTTGAGACAATTCTGCACACTTACATTCAACAGATACAGAATTCATACTTTGCAAGGTCTATTTTTCCTTTCAATTAAACTAAACAGACATCCTATATAGTTTTCTAATAAAATAATATAATCTTATCATTTTGTCCCTGAAAAATCCATGCTGGCATTCTTAGGATGATAGTTCTACAGTATGAGACACTAGACTTTTCTCTTAGCATTTGGACCATGATATCATAGAATCATTTATTTTGGATGGGACCATATGAGACCACAGTCTGTTTTTGCAGAAAAAAACCTTAGATGCCTCATGGCAGGAGCAGGTGGAGAGTTCGGAGTGCTGAGCGGGATAAGGTGTCTCCCTGCTAAGCAGTAGGAAAGCATTTTAGACCAACCCTTGCGGTTTCCTCTGTGCACAGCTCCCACATTCAGCTCTATCCATGCAACTCAGACTGCAAATTTTGGTATGAAGGCCACACCAAATCCTAGTGGATATAACTCCTCGTAGGCCAAGGTTTGCAGAAAATATGTCATCAACTCAAAAGTAGGAGGTAAGAAGGGCAGGGAGAAGTGTATAGGACAAGCCAGGAAATAAAACATAGCAATTCATGTGAAGACAAGCAATTTCTCTGATAATGTAGTATTCAGGATAAGGAGATGGATGTACAGATACCGAAACCCTCTGCTCTGCATCTTTTGTAGTCTTTATGTAGTATTTGGTAGAGTGTGCGTATAAAATGTAACTGCTGTATTAACTGCAAGAAAATCCCTACTACATACAATGAAGAATTCTATATAATATAGCCACTTTTCACCTACCCATTAGTGATTATGTAGATGTCAGGTTTCAAGAAAGAGGTCTGAGCAAGTGGTAGCAGATGTCAGAAGAAGGAAGTGCATAGGGGAGAATAGGAAAAGGAATGCCTATTTTGTACAGACTATACACACTCACAAACATTTTTTCCACACTTTCCATGAACTGCAGTGGAACTCAGATTCATTGCTCTTGGAACAAAGCCTCAGCTACAGACAGACGAGATTCAGGTTATATGCTTAAATTTCCACAGATGCTGGAATCACCTGAGTATGCTGGTGAGAGCTGTGTCCAGCTGTCTGTCAAATAAAGTATAAAAGTGATGGGAAGCACGTAGGCTTAGTAAAAAGAAGATGCTGCAGGGTTCCTTCCCTCAGAAAAATAAACCATCAAAGGATGCTTGCTATACAAGTCATTCGCTTTTGCCAAATTCTCCCAGTCCTGATAAATCTTGAGCTGCTCTGCAGGTATTGCACTGTCCACACTACTTCCTTTTACCATTTATGCATTAGCTACATAAATTGCCAGACTCGGTCAGGCATTAGAAACAATGAGTTTCCTTAGCTTCCTTATGAGGAGCGGTTGCAGACAAAGTGAAAATGCTACTGACAACTGTCGACTCGTTAGCATTTACTGAGTGGACAATTCTGGGCTGATTCTGTAGCTGCTTGGCACAAATGAAAGTGAATAGATGAGGCTTAGAGTCTGCGATATGCAGACTGACCAGGAAGACATAGATGAAGGTAGGATGACTACCTTGAAGAAAAAAAGGTGTCAAATAAGAAGTTAATCATTTAATGTAAACTGACCATTTGAGTTAGTATACTTGAGTTTTTAGAAAGCCCTCTACTTCCATTTCATTCCACTTCTAAAGTTTAAAGAAAAGAAGAGGGAATAGAGTCTAGGGGCTAGAGCAGAATGAGGAGACCAAGGCATTTGATCGTCCCAGAGTTTCTTTTTTCTAACTAGACTATGGCGACCCAAAGTGAAGTGGGACTAGTTAATGACAATTCCCAGAGGAGACCATTACAGAAGAGTGTTTCTATGGCATCTTCAAGCTACTTCCTACTATCCCCAACCATAGGAAATACTTTGAGATCACTACTGAGGAGGAAACATAGAAGATGACAGTGGAGTTCAAATAGCCCCCAGCATTGCAAAAGGCACATTGTGCCCTTTACATCATGCACAGGTCATCTACTTCCTTTGCTAATTCTAAAGGTGGTATTAAGAAGGTATCAACTCCTGTTTGTGCTGCAAAGTCAGTGAATAGAACGATATGAATCTGGGATGTGCTGTTTAAACCAACATGACACTTGAGTTTACTGAATTAAGCTGGAAGTCTTTGAAAACAGGATTCTTTTTTATATATGTAAACACTGTCTTATGTTTCCACTCTCTAGAAATCCAGAAACCTCACAAAGTAAATCTAACTCCAATGAATAGATTTGAATGAAATGATTCAGTAAGTGAATGTTTGAATTTCTCAGATTCAAAGGGGCTTAGATTTGAAGACTGCTATGTAGAAGAGATGATTAAGACGAAAATCAAAATGCCTCACTATCCAGCAGCAATTTGAATATAAATAAGATGCATTGATAGGGACAGCTAAGTCAATAAAGAAGTATTTAACTGCAGAAATCCTTACACAACAATACAATTTCCAGTAAATATTGGCTCTATCCAGCAAAGTATTTCAGTGTCAATTTAATAGGCCATACATACTCTAATAGGAGATAGTAACATTTAGACATCAGGTATGGGATTAACAGGTCTTGAAGAAAGGTTTTTCAAAACTGATTTTAGAAAGAAAAAACATAAATAAAACTGTACAACTGAGGCATTATGTCAGCTAAAAGGAAATGTGTATGGACAAACTCTAAAGCATAGCACTCCATAAAGGAAGTGCTGACCCAAGTTTAACTATAGTGAAGTGAATAATACTACACTAATGTAGCATTACCATATGTATTATAATTCTGCAGCCACAGAGCTTCTTGAAGAAAGCAGCTGCAGTACTAAAGTTTTAATCTTCTCAAAATTAACAAGGCAGAAAAATTATTCAGGCCTCAGAATATGAGTATCACAAAAGGATGGTTACAGAGACTTTCATTATGATAACTATTTGCTCTTTCTTTTTGCTAAAAAGATTTTAAATCCTGACTTTGTTTTTGATGTCTGCTCACAATAGACCATTGTTATAGTTATTCAAGTTTCCACCTATCTTTTTCAAAATGATAATGAGTTTTCTAAGGTATGTAATAAGGGGAGAAAGGTTAGAGGAGGTAGTGCTGCCACCTCAATGAATGACCCATCTCCTGCTCAAACGAAGGTCAAAATAGCTTAGTTCTGCATGAGCTACCAAGGCCAAAGAAAAAAAAGAGAATGTTTATATACACATAAACCAGGGTATGGGTGAACTCACTCTTGTGCCCCTGGGTCCCCTGGTTTTCAGGTGCAGGATGTTTTTGAAACATGCTGTAGATTCTTTCTGAAGAAACTGAAGGGATTCCTGTCTCTTAACATGATTTGCATATGAGAAGGATCTAGGATCCACATCCTAAATGAGCATCAAAGCTTTACAGAAAATTTTTATACAGGAGTCTTAAGCAATCTTCACAATGGGGAAAATAAAAAATTTGATGATGGTAATGTACTGTTTTTTTTTTCTTTATTCAGTTCTGAATGCCTTATTTTTAATGTGAACTATATAGGTTTACATGTTCAAAATCCTGTATAACTATTGAGTAATGGAGCCTCATAGCTTGCATGTCCATCAGAGACAGAGCAGCAATTTTTGATATCTCCTTTTTGTAGGCCATAAATTTGAACTGGGGATAGCATTTCTCACAGAGCTGGAATTAGCAGAAATTAGATTTTTATGGCTTCCAGTCTTCTTGTGTAAACATTCTGCCACTAAGAGAAAGCAATATAATTAGAATAGCAGGGAGTCTTAATCTAACATGAGATAAGTCTCAGTGAAGTTACTGGTGTCAAAAACTACGATTTCTGTAAACATATCTCACGGTTCCTAATGCATCACTAGCCTGTACAGCTTCAGGGGATATTTTCCAGTGTGTTGTGAGAAAATGCACATGCCCTTCAGAGTCCCTGTGAGGGTTATGCTTGAGAGGGGTGAAAAGCAGGAATGGATTTATTTGGGTCTGCTCTACATTAATAATAGAAACCTGTTAATAGAAACCCATGTGGGGAGACAGATCATACCTAAGTCATCAAATATAAGGTGCAAGATGGAACAACATCAGAGGCACTTTCAGTTGACACTATTGTGGAGAACTCTTCAAATATGCCAGTGAACATTCTCAAATACAGTCCATTGGATTGGTGCTGCTCCACAGACGCAGGCACTCGTAAACCCAATTTAAATGACAGCTTAGCTAGGTTTATAGCTGATCTCTGCTGTGAAATAACCCAAAGGAAAACCAGTGTTTTTATGTACCTCATCCATTAATTATTTGGGATTCACTGGTTACTAGAGCTATAATTACACAATCGTATAATTATTAATTATATTTTATATAATAATATATTACATATATTATTATACATTATATTAATTATATTATATACAATTAATTATATAATTAGACAACTAATTGGTACTAGAGCTATAATCTGTCTTTTAGTCTACACTTCAGGAATTAAATTTATTGCATGTTTTAAAACCAGTGCCAGTGTCTCAACTGTGCTATTCCTATGGAAGTAGAGCTTTTACTTAATTCCCGAAACTCTTCTAAATGTTCCAAATTGAACTAGAAAACTCCCCAAATATATTCATTATGAGATCACATAAGTAATAGATTTTAAGATGGCCATAACCCATTTAAAATACTTGGACAATTGGGAAACTGACCCAAAAGGATGTCTAATAAACCTTGAATAAAAATCATCCTTGATGATGAAGTACTGTTGTCACTAGTAATGCTATTTTAAAACATGTCAAATCAATAGATTCCATTTTTAGTGTAATATTTTTAAAGTATATTCTATCCTTTCCTTTTTGGTGCCAGCAGGAAGTCTTACTAGTTATGGATGACAGCACTGAAAACTTTCCTCAGCTAAAGCTCATTAGTTATTAGCTTGGTAGAACGAAACGAGTTATTTAGGGACCACTTGTTGTTTATTGTATCTGCTCTGTGAAATACAACCTAATAATGACATCCTTTTTAGGTAAAATATGTGAACTTAACTGATTAGTTTTAACAATATGCATCTTGTTACTTAGCTTATTTAATCTTAAATTTCACATAAAACCTAGTGATTATGTGTATGTTGTTAGTAACCTACTGGAATTATAGCATCTAGTAGGCTTGAGATGGCGTCAGTGAGTCTTTCAGAAATGCCAGTTCTGGCCAGCACTAGCAAGGAAACAGTTAACCCTTAGTATAAATGATAGTTGATTAAAATGTCAAACAGAACATACAGAACCCTCCCATATCTCATTTAAATGTCTCAAAAGCACAGACCTCTGCTTCAGTAAAATTGCAATTCATTATATCTCTTATGCTTCCTAATCATGTAATGTCCATTACAGCTGCAATCTCTAGAACATATAAACAATTCATTTTAACCTAACCATAGAGCTTTTAGTCATTTTTATTGAGTGGCTTGCAGGAAAAAAAAATCTTCCATAGAATCGTAACAGTCTATTCACAGGTCCTGAAAAATATCCTCTTTTCTCACAAGGCTCCAAAAATGGTCTACATCTACTTCTTTGGAATGAGAGCAAATCCAATAGTAGTGTTATTAAACTGGATTACATTATTTAGGGTGGGACTCAGTTTGAGGATGAACCTCTAATTATATATTAGATATATATACCTATTCCAATAGATGTGTAAGCTGAATATATAGATATATGGGAGTTGGATACTCCCATTATAGTCAAAGGAGATACTAGGTTCAATCGAGTTGCCCACACTGTTAAATCTATTGCACTAGAGATATCCTCAGCTATCACATTTGACCTTCGGACACCCCTCTAAGAAATCAGCTGAGGTCGTGTATCACACCTTGCAGTCCTGTGCAACAGTCTAGTATCTACAGGGCATCTCAGATGACTGTAGATGACACTATATGGAAGCAGCTGATGGAGTTGTAGGCATCCAGTTTAGCTAAGTTGAAGAACTCTCTACATTCTTTTGTTTGTTTGTTTGTTTCCAGTTGCTTTCATTTCCTTTATCCATAGAGAAGTCAAATTACCCAGCTCACATGCAGACACTCCCATGGACACAGTTGTCTTAACCTGGAGAGTGGGATTCATTGGATATGTATGGGGTTTTTTTAGGCTTAATACAGCCTTGCCTCTGACTCTCTTTAGAAGTATGCAAGTGCCCCATTGTTCTGTCATACCTGTAAGTCCCATGAGGAGGTCTGGGATGCCCTTGTGTGATTCAAACGTTCTAGGCACCTGTGTCTGGGAAAACAGATCAGGCTCCTGATATTTAATCAAAATTGTTTTGTACTAGAATGCATATATGATAGAAATAAAGAGGAGGCCACAAGAAGCATCTGGGGAGGCAGTGGTAGTCATAGATGTAGATCGCAGGTGAGAGTAGGAAGGTGACACAGCAAACTGGCTCCTCAGGAAGAGCAGTCTCGGTATCCTTAGAGGTAGGGCACTGCCCAAGTACTCACATGAGTCTCAGCAGCCAAAGGCTGAGAGTCCCTCACCTACAATCAGTGGATAATAGCTAGAAGGGCCAAATGTGTATTATGTTGAGTTTGAAACATTGAGTCTTTTAATATTACAGCGGTTAGCCAAGCACCTGAAAGTGCTTTTTTCCTGCCATTGGCAGGCTTTGTTCATCTTGTAAGAAGCAGTTACTCTGTATATTTGTACTACATATTTTTTGAATGGATTCTTTAGGCAACATTTTTTTTCTGTAGCACTAAAATGAATACAGTGAATAAGAAATAAACTGAATATATATTACAGCTCTTCAAGGTTTTGAGAATTTAAAAAGATACTTCTGGATACATTTCAAATTAAACCAGATGCAAAGTAGCTCTTTTATATGTAAACCAATGCCTGAAGATGGAAAAAAAATCTACCTATTGCTTTCCTTGAAAAAGTGAAAATGCAAAGCTTCTCACACGTCTCCTTGGCATGCATTTTCTTCTGATTCAGTGCAACAGGAAGGCCATCTGTCAATGGGTGTCAGCCAGCAACTAGCTTCATCAGCAAACAAAACGACACCGAGGGGTAACCTTCCACCCTACCTGCTGTTCGAAAAGATACTCTCCCCAGATAGAAACTCTGGAGCTAGGCCTCTGGTGAGTGTATGTGAAAAGAACAAGAAAAACATAAAAGCATTGTTTGAGGCAGAATAATAAAGCAGGTCAAGAGCAAATGAATTTAGTTGGGTGGAGGAAGGGCGATAGCAAAACATAGCCTAGCTTAACAAAACTGTTAAAATGTGAAGACCTATTCCTGTGTAATAAGCCACAGACATTGCAGTGATTCCTAAAAGTGATACATATCCCTAGAAACATTGGTCAAGCACTGGAACGGGCTGCCCAGGGAAGTAGTGAAGTCACCATCCCTGGCAGTGTTCAACAAATAAGCAGATGAGGCACTTAGGGACATGGTTTAGCAGTCCTGGTGGTGTGGGGTTTACAGTTGGACATGATGATCTTGAAGATCTTTTCCAACCAGAATGATTCTATGATCCTATCTGCCTTTCAAACAAAGTCATCTGTCGAGGTTTGAGAACGAAATGCTTCTTTCAGAATTATTGCTTGAGATTCATTTTTCTTAACTCCTCATTAGCTCAGTGGATACCTTGGCTAATAGTCCTCCCAAAGCAGCTGTCTGAGTCCTTACCTGCTCTAGAAGCACTAGCAATTGGCCTCCCTACCCCATTGTGCCACTCTTACATTTTTGCACAAGTCTAGACTTTTTTTTTGCTTTTGCTTTTTGTTGTTGTTGTTTTTGCTTAAATACTGAAAAGATGGGGACTTTGGTGTTCTCACTTATGCTGCTTCTGGGACCTTCCCATATCATGGATTACAAGATTCAGATTGCAGGGTCCATGCAGTTTGCCTGTCTCTCGTAAAACAGATTCAAATTCTCTTCTCCCTCAGAAAACCTTCTCTATGACACACAAACTGGTAACTCTTTCTGTGAAGACATTTCCAATGTGTGATAAAAATCACACAAGAGTCATGTATTATTCCCATTTATGTTTGTAGGGAAACATACAGATTTGAGTAGAACAATGTATTTTATTGAAAATGTTCCCTAGGCCAAAAAGTATGTTCTATATCAGTGGAAAGGCATGTGCTGCATTCTCTTTTCTTATGTGGAGCAATGAAAAGATATGTAGAGGGGAAATAAATAAAATTAAAATGGGTTACAAGAGTATTTTCTAGTAAAAGGTTCCTCATATTTTAGAAATCTATTTCCATAGGTATGAATCTCTGCTCTAAATCAGCAAATGTGACTTAGCATAAAGGAGATTGTACAAATATAGAGTATTCATTTCCTTCTAAAGCTAATCCACTC
The DNA here is from genome assembly GCA_013389825.1 of Crypturellus undulatus. Lineage (NCBI taxonomy): Eukaryota > Metazoa > Chordata > Aves > Tinamiformes > Tinamidae > Crypturellus > Crypturellus undulatus. The sequence continues at coordinate 209,327 of VWPW01002640.1, read as the reverse complement.
TAGTATTTTTTTATAGCCTTCGGCACTTTCAATCATTTCTCAACATTACTATCTCCCCTAAGCATGTGGATTAGTCCCAGATAGACAAAATCAAAGTGTTTCCTTCCCTAGAAACTCTGTAAGTCTTCAAACTTGAAAAATTGCTTTATTTAGAGTCCCTACCTTCCCTTTCTCTCATTCACCAGGATGCATATTTAGGACTTTACAAAAAAANAAAAAAAAAAAAAAAAAAAAAAAGAGGGTGGAAGCATGACAAACCCATTTTAATTTTATCATACTCATTTGCTTTAATGTGACTCCAATAAAGGAAGCCAATGACATCTCTTGAATGGGTCATAACTACCACTTTTTCAACTTAGATTAGTGGCAATGCTTTAACATAACGTACTTCATATTTTATGGCTTTCCATAAAATCAAAGTCTTGCCTCAGATTTAGCCATCACATTTTTTTGCTATCTCTTCTCCAGTGTTTCCAACTTTGGGCTTACTAAAATACTACATGATCTTTCTGCACTGCAACTGTATTATATAAGAATAATCTACATCCACACTGCGTAGCTATGTAAGTATGCTGTCCGGAGTGTTGCTTGCTTTAACTGACAGTTGCATTAGTATAAGTCTTGATAAGCCTTGTAGCTTTATACTAAAACAAAGCTCATCTCAACTCCTATACGGGAGTATAGGAGTTTGCCTTAGGCAAAATAGAGTGGTTAAAATCATGAATTTTTTGAAAAAAAAAAAAAAGCTTTTAACTGCAAATGTTAAAGCAATTTAAAGAAATAAGTGTATATTATCTTCATTTGAAATAGAGAAACAGATAGAGACTGAGAAGCTATGTCCATAGTGCTCCAAATTCCCCGGCTTTTCTAAGCTTTTTCTTGCTGTCTCTGACGTGTGAGAAAGAGATGGAAATGTTAAAAGCAATAAATAAAGCAATAAATGTGGTGTCTGTCTTCTTCACAAACTTTTATTCTCTAATCTTTACTTTTCTAGAAAGGCATTCCCCTCACCGTGAATAAATTGTAAAACCGATCGCAGATCAGGGTAAAAATATGATCAAGGTTAAAAAAGAGCTTGGGGCACAAGCAGCTAAGGGAATCCAAGTGTATGAGTGAAGTCTAAATCTAAAATTAAGTCTAAACCTAAAACCTTTGAGTTTACTAAAATTCCTGGGACAAGAAGCACATCAGAGAGCCGACAAAGCATTCCATGGCCAGAGCACCTAAGGAGCTCCCAGCAAGTGGGCACTCTGCAGAGGCTGACTAGGTTGCCCATAGTATTCATGATGGAGGTTATTTAGGGAGGAACATGGCTGAAGTCCACAAAGTTAGAAATGGCAGCAAACAAATGAAAAAAAATGGAGATTAGCTTGGGTAGATAAATGAAAGTGATGCCAACATGAAAAACTTTCCTAGTCTGTGCCAAGACAAGAAATAGGGCTTCAAATTCAGCTCAATTAAAAACAAAATGGTAGTTTGGAGGGACTCCTTGCTGCAGGGTGCAGTTGCAATATGTGCCTAAGTAAGGGCTCGACAAGGGTGCAGAAGAGAGAGCTATTGAGCTCTCTAAAATCTACTAAATCAACTGAAATAGGATCAATTCCTTGTCTGACAATATTTGAAGGTGTGTTGTCAAATTCTGACAAGAACTTGAAAAAGCATCAAGTGAAAATATCATTTATGACTGCCTCATGAGCATCCATTTCTGGCAACTGCTAGGGATTGAAAAATGGGCAAAATGGATCCTCCATATGAGATATGTAACTGCAAATTGTAATATTAATAAACAAAATAAGAAATTGATTACAGGAGTGAAATGGTGGCTAATCAGAAAGGCTTTTTAAACAGTGGCAGAGGTGGAAGGTCGTTCTTAAAATAAATGACAGTTTTCCCAGTAATCATAGTCTATCTTCGGAGGGGTTATGTGGAAAATGAACTCAAGCACATAATAATAATAAAAAACAGATAACTTCACAAAACTTCATTGTTTTACTTCAATGACAATCAAACAAAAGATATCTTCCTTCCTTTAAAAAAAAATTTAAGGATTAAAAATCTTTTGTTATTATCTCTCACAGTTTCTATTTTTAATGTCTATTTTGCCTAGGGTAGGATTATAATACTCTAAATCCTACCAAAAACTGTTTTTCTACTGATTTGAGCTTGACCCAAATCAAAAAGTATTACATGGCTTGAGAAGAAATCTGTGCTCCTGTGCACTTGAATTCAGCTTCTGAGACAAAATGCCTCAGATAAGACTTCATGCCTACTTAACAGAAACAAACCTCTGAGGCATCTAATCTTCTTTTACCAATCCTTTATGCTGTAATCAACTAAAACTCGAAGTTTTCTGGAGAATCTGGATGGCTCTTAGTGATGTACATCACTAGGATTGATTGGTCTAATTGATCAGAAATCACAGAGTAATATCTTTTCTAATGTTCTTTTCAGCTTGGATTCTAGCAGTACTGATATTTTTTCAGACAGAGCATAAGACTGTATATTCTGTATGTTGGGGACATGGAACAAAAAGCTTCTTTCTGGTAGCTTCTTTCCTCAAGTTCATTCTTAATTTTTTGGTTTATATAAAACAGAATTTATTGCTCTGAGGAAGAAGACTCTTGAACTGTTTTGGTATTCTGAATGGGTGAACCAAGCTGTTACACAGGGAAGATGCCACTCAGTGGGATACAGGTATATCAGGGATGGCCCCAGCTAACCATAGAGTTCTCTAGGGTGTTTAAAAAAAACTACCTATGCAGCCAGAGTTTGACGTAAATATAAGGTGGGAAAGCATATTGTGCAGTTAGGTGCAGAAAGATAAAAAAAAACCTGCCTATTTTAAGCAGTCTCTGCAAAATTTAGGAAGTCCAGCAAAACTATGATACTTTTCTAATCTTTCCCACTCTCCCTTCATCCTCAGTATGTTTGGATAGACCATGATCCTTCTGTCCTACCAGTTGTAGCATTTCTGAAATGATTCTTTCAGCTCTTCATGAAGTAATCACTCTTTTAACACAGATACTAGAATAAAAATGTCCCTTTATCAGAAGGGCTTGCGAGTAGGGTATGTTATGCACATTTTAATGAGCCAAAGATGATAACCAGTGTTAACACAAAGGACAGCTTGTAGCCTACACAAAGGAGACTTATTACTCTCAGTTATTTTAATTTGATGAAAACGTAATTAGATGATAATGCTGTCATGAAAGGAATGATATCTAGCTTTTTAGTGTCACTATACTTACCACAACCCTATCTATGACAAATATATTATTTTGCTACAGCTGCTGTATAAAGAGTTCTGAAGTTAAAAAACAAGCCCAGGAGACTCTAATCAAAAAACACTTTGGTTTAGGCTTATGTGGTAATGTAAATGTCAAAATAGGGCTTGACCTACCTGCCTGTTCTTATGAAATTCTATTATTTCTATTGGAAAACATCACGGTCTGTTCTCCACATTGAGATGGCTGCATGCAAAGCACAAAGGCAATTTCAGAGGTAAGGCTGAAACCCTCCTTTAGAGACATATTCTTGTGTTGCACACTAGGAAGAAATTTTTCCTTTGTTTATAAATGTTTGCTTGCTGTGCTGCGCTCCCACTGCAATCATTTAACTAGAAGTTAGTGGGAGTTGCATGTATTACACACGGCAGAAGAGAGAATTATGTTTGCCTTTTTAACCCCCAGATGGTCACTTGCAGAGCAATAATATTCTACCATATGTCTTAGACATCGTGGGGTAAGTATGCATAAATATAGCTAATGTATTGACATCATAGCCTGCACAAAGCAGAAGGTCGTGTTGAAAGAATAACTAACTGTATGTTGGTATTACAGGAAAGCACCTAAAAGGCTAAAGAATGAAATGATGTGTTGTGGCATGATTTAAAGGTGTGACTTGGTGTGGTGACAAAACATTTTTTTTGGCATGTACGGCAGCAAACAGAAAAATAAGTAAAAATGACATTGTCTCCTGCATACAAGCAGCTGCCAGTAAGAAGCACAAGAATAGAAAGTATTCCCCACACTGAGTCCAGGCCCCTGGAGGCAGACAACCTACCTCTTCTGTACCGGTATTAGGTGGACTTTTGTTCATGTGGACTTCATGTGGATGGTTTGAGTAGGACAACACTTTTTTTCCCCTATTTAGAAACATTCTCTGCTGCTAATTTGATACCTATTCATTGCCAATTAATTCTCTGTTGCTCCTGTGCCAGTATTTTCTTTCAGGTAAAACAAATACCTTTTCCTGTAAGCCCTTCTGTATTTAACCTCTGTTCTGCTAAACCAAGTACACTGCAGTCTTTGGGAGTACTTTTCATTACATTTAGCCTGCAGTCTGCTGTGCAAATTCTAGCTGCAAATTAGCTCAGGTACAAGAGACAGTCAAGCAAAAACAACTAATAGCCTAATCTAGACTAATTTGCCTTATTACTTAACAAGATTCTTTAGTTTTCCTAAGTTTTCACATCTGTTTCCTCCAGTTTAACTAAAAAATTCTGTGTGACTTATATTGGACATTTACTGAAATCCAGAGACTATTTTTCTACAGATTTCTCTTTTCATCAAAGCTCAGTATTGTACAGCATACATTTGATCTGCCCATTTGTATTTTATTTCATTTTGCATATCTTTATCCATCCTCCTTCCAAATATATTCTAAATCTTTGCACTGTATTGCGATCAGGCTGATTGGTTGAATAATGATTACTTGTGTCTCTTCCATTCATATTCTTTTCCATGGTGGAAAGGAGGCAGAGAGCAGACGACAACAACATAGCAAACCCCACAACTTCTTCTCCTTCCTTCTCTTCTTCTGAGTATCCCCTAGGTGATCCTTATATCCCCTCATCTCTTTACCTGCACCAGGTGATCCTTGTTCTCTAATGGTTGGCCTCAGAAAATCCTTTAATACATCAAGTAATCAGATCAAGTAATCAGATCATTTCATACCTGGCCTGCCTTTCCTCCTGTTCCTCCATACTTTCCCCTTCTAATATATAGATATTTTATTTGTCATTGGCAAACATACAATATTACACTCAGTCCAAAGCTCTCATGCACATTAGGTTCTCTAACTTTCACTCCCTTCTCAGCTGTGATAACATCTTATGCTATACCTTCATTTCTGTTTACCAACCTCCTTTGTTGTCACAGGGTCCCTGCATTTATTGAAAATTGGAGAGAAACACTTATTTAGTCCAAAGACCAGACCATATCTAGATTGTCTTTAACTTGTAACTCATCTTTGCTATGTGTCAGGGTATGCTTCCTCCATTGCTCCCCTTTCATTTGTGACTTGTTTCAGTTTCATTTATTCATTTAAGGTTCATTCATTTAAACTTGTTTCAGTTTTGCAGGTTGGCACATGTCACTTTACCATTGCACATCTTGATTTAAAGACATTGCTTAATTTGGCAGGCAGGCCTTTTTTTCTTCCATGTAGGTCCTGGTTTACTCAGGTTTATTCATTATATCTTTTTTGGAATGATTTTCTATTTGATTTTTCCTTCCTACAAATTCCCTCCACACTCCAGGAGCTGAATACTCCTTCCACAATCCCAGCTTTGGAGAAACCTCAGCACCAGGTTAAAGGAGAGAGGTTAGAGTTGGTACGTCTGGCAGGTGTGAACAAGCAGATCAAGAAAGGAAAATATGACGAAACTGTGAAAACTAGGAAGCTGAAATATTTGCTACTTATAGATGATCATAATGATAGATTCCCCCTGTCTGGAAAACTGTCTGGTTGCAGAATGTTGCACTCTGAATATAGATAATAGATATTTTATTACTTCTTACAAAATGAGAAGATCATGTTCTGTTAAATTATCTCTTACACTAATAACCTTTTCAAAAATGTTTAATATTGCTAGTACAAAATGTTCCCTTCTGTGAAGGATAAACCTTTATTATCAGTAGATTTTCCAGTACAGCATATCTGTCTACAAAGAAAATATTATTGCCAATAATCTTTGTGGTTCCCATATCAGCAGAATATCATTGACTTCAGAGGAGAGGTTTCTAGTACTGTGAACAAGAGATTTGTTGCAATCATGTAAAGAGATATTTTCTGATATTTTATTCCAGAATTACTTTTTGTCTCCTGAATATTTATCTGATGACTGTTTCTTTATGGTTATTTAGCTTGACAGTAGCTTTCTCACATCTGAGAAAATCTGATAATATCTTATACAACTCTCATTAACTTTGAGTCACTTCTCTCAGAATTTATTACAATTGCTTGACACCTAAATTATCAGATGAGTTGGCCAAGAAAAGCTTGTCCAGAAAAGTTGACATAAACATCAGCTGGTCAGATGAGTGACTGTCAGAGACAAATTTCCTTCTGGAGCTTACTTGCATCAGTTAAGCCAAATTTAAAGTGAATTCTATGTAGTATTCATCTCTCTTAATCATTAATGTGCATAGATAGCTCAGTTTTAGCATGACTGCAAATATCTCCTTAGGAAAAGCCAAAAGCCAGGATAATGGGATAAAAATGGTTACTGTAGTTCAAAATTGAGGGTCTGAACAGAAGACCGCAGGATCAGATTTCCAGGGCTTTTCTCTGCATACTGTTGTCAATCTCTCCTGTTCACAAGCAATAGTTTTACTTAACCTAACCTGGGATGCATGAAGGAAATTCCCACTGTGAACTGTTATATGAACAAAGCTGGAAGCGTGAATACCATTGAAGATTTGATGCTCCAGACTGAGTGTTTTTCAAAAGACTTTTTTCCCCACTTGGAAAGCAGGTATGTAAATGCATCACAGACACAGTGGCAGAAACAGTAACCAACATGAAATTAAGCAAGAAGAAGTCTGCAACAGAATTGAGCATTTAGCATCCAGAAGATCTGCTAAGAATAAGCCTTTAGGATACTAATACACTAGTTTCTAATGAAAATAATACTCTTAATAAACCTATGTTCAATATAAGACAGATTCTTTCTCCAGATGAGAAATACCCACTGAGAAATACCCATTCTTTCTACAACTGAGAAATATAAGATTAAGAAAAAATCTTCTCAGAAAATCATTATACATTTTCCACTTTATTAAAGAAATAGACAACATATACTGTTTATAACAGACTTGTGGCCAACTCAGAGGTATTCCAATACAATGATGATGGCTTTAGTGAAAGAAATGGATTACTGCTTAGGCTGTATAATACACAGCCTTGCAAATAAGTCTTTACACAGACCTGTGGTATGAGTAGTTTGAATATAGAAAACCTAACAGAGAGAAGAAAAACAGTAAGGATTTCCTATATAGTACCTATTCAAGCTATGATATCAGATCATCATTATGAGAAGTTCCGGGCTTGAGGGAAGATTACAGTGGGTAATACACTATCTGTCTTCCTGCGGAGTTCACTTATTTGACTGATTAACGCTGGTGGTCCTGGCTCAGGTGCAAGTGTCTGCACTGCTAAATCTCACTGATGTCAGCCTCATGTTGTGGTGGTGAATGAGAGCACAGCTTTTCAGGAGGGCATGTAGGCATATGTGTATGTGAGTGCAGACTTGTATGGTTTGGGGCGGAGAGTCCTGGCACGGCGGGAAGTTGAAGTAAAGTTTTGCAAGGTATTGTTTTTCCAGACACCTGAGCAAAATACCAGTAAAAGGTAGGTACTAGGAGCTTTTTGTTTCCATCTCCTTCTGTATTGTGGCTTCTGTTTAAAATTCCAACAGGCTTGAGAATAATATGTTAGGACATTTGTTCCAAATCTCAGCATTGTGTTATTCTCATTTCATGAAACAGTCGCAGGGCATGTGATGTAGCTGTGGATGCTTGTTCAGCTGCTTGACACCTGAAAAAGTGGTGAAAGTGCAATGTAGAAAAAAAGATGCTAGACAGGAGACAGTTACCCGTCTGTTTCAGAAATGTGCCATGAGTCTGGGAGAACCTGCCACAAGCCAACAGCTGACGCAATTACTGCTCTGTTTTATTGCAGTCAGCAGAATATGCCCGTAATAATCATGGTCCTGGGTGCCAGAAACGGTTATGGGGCTTTACTACCACCTAAACACTCATTGTTTGGCCCCGAGAGAGAGACTGTGAAATAATAAACAGAAGTTCGTTAGAGCCATGCACATCCTGTAAGAATGATTTACTCAAACAGATGATGTAAAGCTATTATACCTATTTTTAACATAGGAGAAACAAAAAGCGTTTGTGACCAAGCTTGCATAGGGTCCCTATGTAACATCTTCTAGTGGCTCCATCACAGAGACAATACTGAGTTAGATGGGGCAATTGTCTTGTGTACTTTTTTTAAAAAAAAAAAAAAGATTGACATGGCAAGTAGGCACCCAGTAATATTAAATATATGATATGATAAACCAATCACTGCCTATTTATAAAGAAATTATCTACTCTAGGATGTGAGAGTTTATCCTTCAACCTAAGGAACTGATTCGTAACTTTGTACAATTTCAAAATATACTTTTGTTTGTTCTTATTCACTTCTATTTTTTGCATAGCTTCATTTACTTCCTGATTGCCTAATGCCTAAGGGAACAATTCATCCTACTTTCATTCAAACATCAAAAAACACCTAACACCTCATCTGAGTGAGTTGTCTGCTAGTGACACCATCAAATAAAGAATGGTATTTCCGGAAGATGACTCAGATCACCAATTTAAGCCCATCTTTATATGATGGGATGAAATACCTCCTGAAGATGCTAGTTTCTCTCCTTTGCTGAGGGAAAATACATAACTCATTTAGAGTAGCTTTAGGTTGCTAAAGTTAGATGGGATATATCCCATCTTTGGTTTCCTTCATTAGAAAATATTATTATGTAAGAAATTCTGTCCTGTCTTTTTTGTCACCTTCTTTTTTTCTAGTATGGCTTTCCTCTTTTTGTTATATCTTACTCCCTTCCTAGTATAAATCTAGCCTATCCTTTTTGTTACGCTGTGTACTAGATAGGATGTTTGAGCAATTTTTTCTGGTGGTCCTCCTTTCCCATTATTTGTATCTGTAAATAATCCATCAGTCCATATTCTCAGTTGCACCCAAAAGATAAGAGCACAAAGGAGTATGTGAGATATTGGCTGTTCCTAAGCAATCTACAACAGTTTATGATGAAGCCATATAGCAGGGAGGTGGAGTGGCTGTGGAAGTTGCAGGATGTTTAAAAAAAAAAGTATTTTTAGACATTTACCCTTATGTTAAGAGATGATTGAAAGTAGACATTAGTCAGCTGAAGAAAAGGGCCAATATATTTATAGTTTTGCATCCAGGAAAACTAAATTCAAATAGCTCAGTAAGCATTAGATTAAAGATGACTTTTTGAACTACATTTTCTACACTGACTTAACATATTTTGATTCATCTAGTGATTATAGTTTAGAGTGCCTCAAGTGCTAGTTGTACATCAGTGACTTTAAGAATTAATTCCATCACAAGATCTCCAGGTTAGAAGGATTCTCTAAAGTCGTAAGTCTGAGGCAAGACTGCAGAATGCTAGATAAAACATTAAGCTCTGCAGCCAAACTTAAATTAATCCATCAACCATTTAATCATGACATAGGAATCCAAACAGCAATGAACAAGTCTCTGGAGAATCATTTGAAAAACTATTCTTTTCCATTATTTCCTTGCCACCTCCTCACCCCACATGAGAACTGTTCTGGTTCTAATGTGGAGCAAAATGCATCTTATCAGCATTTTCCACTTAGCTTTCCTATCTTTTTTTTTTTTTTTCTATAAGAATGTCACATCAAAGACCAGGCGGCTATGACTCATGTTTTGCACATGTTGCTATGTGTAAAAGAGAACATTTTCTTTCTTATCTACTTATTCCATTGCCTTCTTCCCTGAGTGATCCACTATGAGTAGCTTTTCAAGTGCCGTTTTCTGGCAAGTAAGTATTTTTGAATAGTACTTCCAAAGCCACCCTGTTGGGAATCCCGTACAGAGTCCCACATGGGACTTGTGGCTCCCAGGGCACAGCACAGGTTCTGCAGCTGAACTTCTTGCCTAACCAGTGTCTCCATTCCCAAGGACCACAATGCAATATGGTAGCAGTCCCTTCAGCTCCTGGGTGTCTGTTATCAGTCCATTCCAGAATTCTTGATTGTACTGCAAAAAGTATCAGACAGACTGAGCTAAGAAAATGCTTTCCTATATCTGTTCTTCTAATTTAAACTTCTCACAACTTTTATTCCAGTTGGCATAATTCCATTTCCCCACTGCAGATATATTTCCAATGATCTTTAAATTCTGCATCCTCTTCTGAAATGGTTCCAAAGTCCATTTTTGGCATCCAATTTTATCAGTTTCTTACTTGCATTTGGCACCAGAGGAGTTCCTGAGAAAATCTCTCATATTGAGTCTATCATCAGTTCTCATCCAAGTTACCTGCAGTGACCCTTGCTGATTTTGGCTGCATTCTTCATTTTAAAGTCATTTATTGTGATTACTTACTTCTCTTTCCTGAAGTTTGCCTCTGTTGTACACTTTTTGGCCACTTAACCTCATTTAGACTCATCTCAGAATGATCTACTACATTGCAAAAATTGGAGGACTTAGAGAGGAATCCAAAAGGAGCAGTTTCTTAGATCCTAATGCAAATGGGAGACTCTGTGCAAAAATGTGCATTGGCTGTCTTTATGATCTGTATTTCAGCTCAGAAATCTCACAAGACAGCATGAAAACAATAATACTGACCATATTTCATGCCTGTTAATCACTTCTTGGCCTCATTTAGCCCCATTTTCAGGCTGAAGTGCTAAACTTGCTGCTGATGCTGTTGGAAAGGGACATCTCAGGACAGGGAGCCAGACAATCCCATTACAACAGGTGGCTCATAGGTTCCAGGAGGTAAAACACCCTGCTACATACATCAGGAAGGAGTATTTATTTCTTGACTTTCAGACGACCAAAGCAGTTATCTGTATGTAGTATAAAAGAATATATCGGTTCTGAAAAATGTACTTTTTCTTATAACTTCACAAGATGGTTGCTTCTGAAGGGAATGACTGTGAAAGAATATAGGAACAGTGAATAAGAGAGGGAACAGACGACAAAACGGAGCTTATCTTGGAGAAGAAGAAATGCTGAAGATGACTGTGCAGGTATGTGTCATTTCCATGATGACGATCATATTTAAGTCTGTGTGTTTCAGATTTGTCTACTTTTCACCTCTGTTTTTAAGGGGAAATTGCAGGACTTTGCAAGCCTTAGAATTTAGTCTAAGGAATCATTCCTAAATCCTTTTTATGGTGTTCTTATTTTACATTTACATTTGCACATCAGCTGTCAACTGTATGTTCTCTCTCTACAATGTGCTTTCTCTATGTTATTTGGGTAATCAAGGCCAAGCTTTTATGTGACGTAGTCATAAAATGGATCTAACTTTTTCTCATAACTTTTTCTCTCTCTTTTAAAAGCTTTGGAAGTGAGATTGTTAGTCTTTCCCAGAACAAAAACCTCATTCTGCTTGTTCTTCTACTGAGTCTAATCTTTCCACTTCTTTTCTCTGTATGAGGCTCTAAAACCTAGCCCATGGAAAAGAGCTACTCCTTTTTATAATCACATAAACTACAATTAACTTTGTAGGACAGTGAAACACTTTAAGTGTAAACTTGGCCATACATTCGGCTATATCTATAAATAGAACATATGTGAGAAGCTGTTAACTGCTGATATGCACTAAGTGAAACACTCAGCCTGATATATAATTGCATGTGGTATTGAGTATTGCGTTAAAAACATCAATAACAGTGATTGCTTCCTGTATTTGAAATCCAATTGTCAGGAAATGAAGGATTTCACAGATTTTAGCAGTATATTGTTAGAGAAGAATATCTTACTTTGAGTTAACATTACTAGTGATCCACAGTGTGCACTTGTTTCCACAGGGACTTCAAAAACTGTTTTAAGTTTTCAGTTTCCACGGCTGTTCACAAGCTTCTTAATGATGATTTATCAATATGGGAATTCACTCCCTCTCCACAACTTGTCCAAATTGCCTATATTTACGTCCCCACTGAGCTGGCCCCAATGTTTCTTTTAGAAAAGGTGTTTGTAATGAGACACGTTATTTGGTTGTGCTTTCCTGTGAAGATTATTGGTTTGAGGAAGCCTTTTATGATGCTTAAGGATTTTATATTGTATATTTAATTGGTAAAAATGTGTTTAATATCTTCGTTAGATAAGCTTTCATATACATTTTTGAAATACGGATGAGTATTTACCTGATTCACAGTGAAGGATTACAACTGTACCTTCCGTTTTGTTCTGTCTAATTCAACAGATTTATAGTACACATTTAACTTGTTTTCCCCTCCTTAAGTATCTAATCAACCTGAGGCATATACACTTTCCAAAAATGATTCATCTATCCTACCCTTTCACATTTTGAAGTGGACCTATTATTTTATGCACTAAATTGGAAGAGTAATTTTTAGCACGTTGTGTGAAGATTTAATCGTGCAACTCTCATTAAAGCTAATGGAGATTGTGTTGTTAAATCACACTGCACAGAATAGTCCATATTCCCTTAAGTGTCCTTATGTTTTTGTGCAGGGAAGCGGCTGCACTTGTGAAGATGGGTAGGTATGTATTTCAGAGAGGATCTGTCTGGTAGACTTAATTTAGTTCTCAGGTCTGAGTCCAACCTCCCTGGGTAACTGGTCTCATATGTGTGATCAAACTAAACTGAGCATTTTTGACTTCAAGAAAAGGATTAGTAAATGAAATGGCCGTATTTAGTTCAAATTAGCAGTATATTGTTTCTCTGTGACACTAGCCTAAAGAGTAAAAGTATCTGTCTCAATGTGTACAGACTAGCGCCTACCTATTAAGAGAAATTTCCTGACACTATTTATAGTTACAGATATTGATAGGTATAGATACCTCTCCTTTCCAGCAGAAGCACTTCCACATGCTTGGTGTTGAGTATTTACTTTAAGGTCTTAATTTTAAAGTCTAGGCACCTAGACAAAGGTGCCTAGGCACTTAGGCAAAATCGGGTACCTAGAATATGAAGAAGTAAGCATGTGATTATTTTACATGTTTTGCATATAAAGAAATAATCTTGAAAGCAACTGTACAGTTGTAGCATGGAACTGTACTGCTATGGATACCATTTCCATTAAGAGCAACAGGAGATTCCTATGCTACTTTTTTCATGTGCCCACTAGTAACCTCTCGTGACCAATTTCTGCCTAAACTGCTGAGGATTTCTTTTGAATCTGAAAGAAAGGAAAGGCAAAAGATGTGGGGAGACAAACCCCACCACATTAGCAGAAAACAGCCAAGAAAATTAGACCTCAAAGTGCTCTGCAAGGAAAGCTGCCCAGAAAGCCAGAACAGAGGGACCTTGGTTGAGCATGAGTATTATCCTGCATGCTGAGTGTACTTGTTGTGTATGCAAGAATTCAGATTATGAGGAGTTTTATAGGAAACCATCTTTAGCCCTTTTCTCACCTGTTGGCTGGTGTCAACAGCCTGGGAACCTCTGCCTGAAACACATCTGCTCCTACTCCCATCTCAGGTTACCCTGGATAACACCACAACCACTATCAAGCCAGTTCCAAAGGAGGGAAATCTCCCACCTTCCCTGCTGCCCTATAAACCATACGGATTGCACTATAAACAGAAAAGGAGCATAAGGATAATCAAAGGAAAGAAAACGCTATCTTACTAGAGAAGGCAAAACCATTTTGTTTTGAGCGTAGAAAAACAAGTCGGTGACCGAAATAATTGCCATATACCAATTAGGTAAGCTCTGAAGACTTTTTAAAATGCACAGGATGCAGGAGCAAGTGAGCTACTGAAACACGGTCTACTGCAGGTTCATCTTCTTCCACATCCCTTCTGCAATACCTAGTACCACCTATGCCTTTATAAGTATACCCTCCATACCCTCACCTCTGTTTCCCTTGTATTACCTCTTCCACTGAGCTTTCTACAATCTATCTACTTCTTCCTGCCTCTGCACCCTTTCTGCTACCTCCCATATTTCAAACATCATGGTGGTTCCCTGTAGTGGTGTCCTACATCCTTTATTTACCTTTGTGCAGCTAGTGAGGGAAAAAAAAAGCAGTATGTTAGGATTCATGCAGACATGCTGAACAACCAACTAGTTGCTGCCAAACACGTAACAGCTGAGCTACTTGCACACTGCTCTAGTGGCAGGGGTTTCACACCACTAGAACACCGTTGCTTGTAGGAATTTGCTGTCCTTGAGATCTCTCCCCATTACCCTATTTATTTGTTTTTCAATTGTGCAGCATTTGAAAACAGAAAGTATAAACACATAAGCCTACATGTATTTGGAAACAATGTTAAAAAGGAATATAACATTATAAAAACACTTATCAGGCATACATTAGGGAGCTGGAAATTACAAGAAAGCTTTTAATTTTTAGAGTTTTATTCAAAGGCAGCTTTCTGACAGGAGCTGTGCAGAGCAAGAAAATTCTTAAAAGCAAGTTGCATGATGTTGCAGAAGGCAGGATACAATATCCCAGAAAGATTCTTCCAATTGTACATTCTTCAAATATTTGTTCTATGATTTAACATTTTCTCATGTCATACAGCAGCATTAAAGTACAAGATCAAGCAGATTATTCCACTATAATCCTAACTTACATATTGTCAATTTCCAGGAGCAGGGAAATTTAGAACCGAGGAATGAATGGATCCAGACCTTTAGCTTGGGAAGGAATGGAAACCTTGCCCTTGTAACTAAGAAACCAGAGAGCCAGCAAAAATTCTTCTATAGTGATTAGGAACAGGCCAAGCAGTCTAAGACCATGTTGAACTATTCTGTGAAGTATATTTCCACTAGATCCATCTTGTTTTTGGCTTTGTTGTTCCTTGTAATCCCTTTTAATGGGCACAGTTACCAACTACCATTAATTAAAGCTTCACACAAGTTGTAATATGTAACTTTAGCCTTCTTTGATTTCATTAAACCTATATTCCTGTGCTGCTTTCAAAAAATTGATTGAAATAAGAAATAGCCAGGAGGAATCAAAAATGTGAAAGAGTCACAAAAATCTAGTGTATCTTAATGACAGGTAACTGAAATTAGCCTAACTACTAAGATGCCATCTGCCAAAATTTGCTATGCCAGAATGAATGGATTTTTCTAGTTTTTCATTTTCCTATATTTTGCATCCAGAATGTTCCTTAAGAACTCTGTCAGCTGATACTGTGTTTTCTTTTAATTTACAAAATAATCTCTTATGTATTTTTGTATATTCATTTCCCTTTAAAAAGAATTGAGTAACTCTAAAATGCAAGTCATTCATGAGGCCTTCTACAGGCCATTTAATCAGCTTTTTCCAGTTTAATAACAATACAGTTAATGCTGTATGCAAAATCAATTTTAACAGCCTCTGTTTCATGAGTCATTGTTGTCCTCTGCTGTAAATCAACCATTGCAAAGTCTGTAGCTTGTTGTTCATTTCATTGAAATTTATGACCAACTTGTGGGAAAGCAAACATTTTGCTCAGGTTTGAACCACTTCCAGTTTTCAAGCTAAGCAGAATAACGCATGGTCATTTCTTGAAATGGAAAAGGCTATTAAAAACACCTGACTGCCTAATCACCTTTAGTACAGCTGAGTAAGTGCCATTCTTCACTGATACAAATGAATGTTTCATCATTGTGTTTTTAAAGATATTGGAAGAAAACATGAACTGATACTAAAATATCCAAGGTAGTCTTTGACTAAAATGAAGAACTGAAACTACGAGCTACTTACAGAGCTGTTTAACTGTGAAGAAGGGAAGTTCACATAGACCTAGTCAATTAATTCAAGTGCAGAAATACAGCCTGCACTGAAGCTCACAAAATCATGGCTTCATCCAGGAACCATGATACCCAATGAGAGATTGATGTCCGTGCTTCCATGGCTTTGCTTATATTATGATTCAAGCAGCTTTGATCAAAACTATCTTAGATTTGTCTTTTTCAATCACAAAAGAGATTTACTCACAGACCTAGCAGCATTTTCATAAAATGTGGGAGAGTGGCCAGGGTGCTTTTGATGTGCTACCAGTCAACATGATTATATCCTGCTCATGTAAATAAGCTATTTTTTCCATCCAGTCTCAAATGCTCTCCCTGTGCCTCACCGGTTTATGTTTTCACCAATAACCAGCAGTCATATTTCATTAACTGGTGAACTGATTCACTTGTTTATGTTTAAGACATAAAATTCAGTTCTGGTAATCTGAAACACAAAATTTAAGACTTAAACTCAATGCTCAATTTGCGCCTTACTTTGATGAGATTTTTGAGTGACCACATTTATCTCGGTTAAACACTTGTAAAAATCCCTATGTATCTCATTTCCAAAATACAAATAATACCAAATAGCCCTCAGGACTGAGCAGATGAGCACTTAACTTTTAAATGTTCTCTTGAGCTTTGAAGATAAGTGTATTGTAGAATAGGATTAGAATTGTATCTATTCTCTTCTAAGCCTCTTTAAGGTCAGAAAGGTGCCCACACAGATAGTTGCCCCCTGCTTGCTATCATCCTAAATAGTTTTCTGAAAATGCAGGACAGTTTTTCTATTAAAGACAAACCATTTAGCAAAAATATTAACACCGGAATTGTGTTTGCTAAAGACCTTATCCTATGGGAAAGAAAAGGACTTAGCAGGCTGAGGGATACTCCTGGAAAAGTGGCATCAGAGGCACCAAATAGATTCAAAGGGCAGACTTACAGCCTTCTTCTGCCTTTTCCTCCAGTTAAATTAAAGAATATCTCAGATCTTACAGGCTGCTGTTTAGCTTATGCTTTTTGATTCCATCAAATAAAATATTCTACTCTTGCCTGGACAGCTGGCCCACAATTCAAGATAAATAGAAAATACACAGACTAATACTCACATTGCAAAATCATGTTTTCTGAGTGCTCACTTCCAAAGTGTTATTAACCCTCTTTTAAACTAGGTTTCAAGAATTTATTCAAATACATCCCTACATAAACCCATATGTAATATCAAATACACAGAATACTTGTTAAAAGACTATTTTGAGTGCAAAATCCACCACTGCAGGTTCAGGAAATGCCTGAGTTAAGGGTCTCCAAAGAAACCAGTTTGCCTCCTTTTGTGAATACATTACAAGATACCTAAATCCCAATGCTTTCTAAGTCTGAAGACCAGATGAAATTCTTGTGAAGATTTTCCAGACATATCACTTGGGAGCTCCTGCAATGAAATTCCTACAGAAGGAGAAGTTACAGCAGGGCTAATAATGTTGGCATTACTTCTTAAATCAGTGTCAGTTTGGGGGTGCCATGACATAAATAGTATCAATAATCACTGTCATACTAACCATGTCATAGTTAAACCACTCTCCATCATCTTTGAAAGATCCTGGAGAACGCGGGAGGTGCTGGAGGACTGGAAGAAGGCCAATGTCACGCCAGTCTTCAAAAAAGGCAAGAAGGAGGACCCAGGCAACTACAGGCCAGTCAGCCTCATCTCCGTACCTGGAAAAGTAACGGAACGGCTCATACCGGCCATTGTTTGCAGGTAGATGGAGGACAAGGAGGTGCTCAGGACTAGTCAGCATGGATTCACCAAGGGGAAATCATGCTTGACTAACCTGATAGCCTTCTATGATGGGATGACCGGCTGGATAGATGAGGGGAGAGCGGTGGATGTCATCTATCTTGACTTCACCAAGGCTTTTGACACCGTCCCTCACAGCATCCTCCTGGACAAGCTCCGGAGGTGTGGGCTGGATGAGTGGTCGGTGAGGTGGACCCCCAGGGGTCAGTCCTTGGTCCAGTCCTGTTCAATTTATTCATCAATGACCTGGATGAAGGCACAGAGTGCTCCCTCAGCAAGTTTGCAGACGATACAAAGCTGGGAGGAGTAGCGGATACTCCAGAGGGCTGCGCTGCCATCCAGAGGGACCTGGACAGATTGGACAACTGGGTGGTCAAAAACCTCATGAAATTCAACAAGGCCAAGTGCACGGTCCTGCACCTGGGGAGAAACAACCCTAGACATCAGTGCAGGCTGGGGACCGACCTGCTGGAGAGCAGCTCTGCAGGGAAGGACCTGGGCGTCATGGTGGACGACAGGTTGACCATGAGGCAGCAGGGTGCCCTCGTGGCCAAGAAGGCCAATGGCATCCTGGGGTGCATTAAGAGGAGCGTCTCCAGCAGGTCGAGGGAGGTGATCCTGCCCCTCTACTCAGCCCTGGTGAGGCCACATCTGGAGCACTGTGTCCAGTTCTGGGCCCCCCAGGACAACAGGGATGTGGAGCTGCTGGAGAGAGTCCAGCGCAGGGCCACGAGGATGATCAGGGGTCTGGAACATCTGCCCTATGAGGAGAGGCTGAGGGAGCTGGGCCTGTTCAACCTGGAGAGGAGAAGGCTGAGAGGGGACCTCATCAGTGTGTACAAGTACCTCAAGGGAGGCAGTGAGGAGGATGGGACTGGCCTCTTTACAGCAGTAGCCACTGACAAGAGGAAATGTCCAGAAACTGAAGCACCCAAAGTTCCACAAGAACTCAAGGAAAAAATTTTTGACAGTGAGGGTGACAGAGCACTGAAACAGGCTGCCAGAGAGGCTCCTTGTGGAGTCTCCTTCTCTGGGGATCTTCCAAACCTCCCTGGATGCCACCCTGTGCCACATGCTCTAGGTGTCCCTGCTGGAGCAGGGGGGTTGGACTACATGATCTTTAGAAGTCCCTTCTAACCTTAAGCATTCTGTGATTCTGTGATTCTAGGATCCTGTTGCTTAAGGCATCTCCATTTATCTACTAGGTTTAAACTGTCCAATTTCATAGCTTCGTAATAAAGATTTTATTGCTAGTGTAGTCTTTAAATCATGACATTTAACAAAAAAATCACTTTCAAACTTGCTGCCAATGTTTTGCTATATAAATGCTCGGCTGTGGCAAAATATTTACTGTGTTTCTTTTTTGGTTTTAAGAGCTGACAATATGTTTTAACTTGTACACTATGATTCCCTACAAAAACTTACAAATTAAAGTGCCATGCAGAAAATAGGTTCATAAAAAATCAGAGTCATTTTAGTATACTGTTTCGAAACTCAAAGGGAAGGGATACTGTGAGACCTGCAGGCTTAGTTAAACTGTTAGCAATAGTTTTAAGGAACTGCACGCATGAAAAGCAGTTTGGGAGAGGATCATACTTGGATCCTTACACATTAAAGGCCATAACACTGCAATTCCTTTTTCTTCCCTATGCACATTTGTGTTGTGGACACAATCCTCATCACTCCAGGACTGATTCGCTTAAGCCTTGGCAGAAGCCACAGAGCCCACTCTGTCCCTCTGAACACAAAACACACAAAACACAAACACACAGAGAAGTCAGTAGCACCTCAGGACTCGTGGGGAACAGGGGAGAAGAGAGGCTCTTTTCTGAGGCAGGATGTTTTGCACTCAGATCCCACTGTCTTGCAAAGAGTTTTCATCACTTTTCCAGAGCCCTTAGCAAAACTTATGAGTAACCTTCTGGAATCTCTCATTTATATCCTTCTGGAACTCCTGTGTTTTGCAGTGGATATTTTTTGGCAGAATTTGAGTGTGTCAAGAGACATAGACTTTCTCCAGCTATTGCTATCTGCTCTTCACTAACTCTGGGGTGAAAGACCAACCCAGACTCATTTTGGACTTAATATTTACATCCACTTTATTACAGTCCACTTTCAAAATTTCATGTTCGTACGTCATTTATATGCATTTCAGATCTGATATCACCTCACTGTGCTTTGTTGCTTATCTGAATACCCAAGGGGACTGCCTGAAATCAGGAAGGACTGATCACAACCAACAGCAAATATAAATTCCTGATGCTTCAACTTAGCAGTTATCCTTGGTTTATATCTAGAGTGCCTGCAGTGATTCTCATTAGCCATATAAATCTTTCATTCTGAATCTTACTAGACTCACATACTGTGGCAATACATTTCAGCAGCTAATTTTATGTTATCAGATAAAAGAAACTGTTATTACTGTTACACATCTTTCCTTTAATATTTTTACTAGATAAATAGATACTCTTTTGCTATAAGAATTGGTACGCATACATTACCTATCTGTTTTCTGTATTGCATTTATCATGTTCCACACTTCTAACTAATCTCTTCTTCAAGGTAAACAAACCTAATCTTCAGTCTCTTAGAGGAGGCTCATTTTCCACACCTCTGATTATTTCTTGTCACCTAAATGCTCACCATAATTTATCTGTAGTTAGCACACACCTTGGCTAAAACATTGCATTCTTCTGGACAGCAGATATGGACTTCTAGGCAGCACATCTCCAGTGCTGCATAACACTATTTTCTGCATTCTTTTTGAGTCTTACTATCTCCTGATTTGCTGTATCTACTGCTCTAGTTTTATTCCTAGAAGGTTCAAGTCTGGAAACCAGCAATGCAGCTTGCTGATTCCAGGTTTTCCTGTTACGGTTCCTGTTTCCTGTATCTTCAATACCCGTTTTCATCTGCCATCCAAGCACCTTATTTACTTCACTATGTAAGGACTATCTCCAGCATTTGCACAGAATCTGAAGATAACTCCTGACTAGAAATTTTAGTACTTCACTGCTGACACTGTCTTTGCTCTTGTCGAGCTCTCCTCACTGCACGCTTTCTATGCTCGCACTGCCCTGGTTGCTGAACTGGGCTTTGCATGTTCCTATGCACCTGAATCTGGCTGCAGCTCTTCTTGTTTTGATCTCTCTGGTGTTATGCTGGTATGAACTACATGGTTCAGTGTACTGAAATTCTGTCCTCTCATCTTCACAGGAAATGTTACTTAAAGAGTGCTGGAAATTACTAAGGATGACAAAGTTTTGTCTCCATCACAGTCTGTTGAAGTTGAGTCTATAAGCCATCTTGAAAATTATGCTTTAACCAGAACAGTTTCATGTTCTAATATAAGGGCAATACAGTCCAAGATTGGCAGGATGGATAATACAACAATCCCATCTGTTCTTAAATTCTATTAGTCTGTTATTAAAAGCCCTTGCAGGCAAAGGAATCAAAGGAGTGCCAATTACGGCACACACTTTGCTCCCAGAAGTTGCATATTTTAAAGAAGGTAAAAATGTAATGACTATGCAATAGCTGCCCACTCTCCCTCCCTTGCTGAATACACTCACCCTGTATAAATTGAGTACAAATTTTCTGTGGTCTGGAAGTCTGCAGCTTAACAAAAAGAGGTACAGCTTTTTGGGGGTTCATGTACTGGGTCACAGTAAATACATCCATCATTTGCCTTCCCGCTTTCCACACAAATCATCAAAAGATAGGCTTCCTAACCGAAGCCATTGCAGTACTGACTTAGATAGGTTTTACATTTTAAGCAGTTTGTACTTGGGATATTGGGTATTTTATAAAGCAAATGGCTTTTTCTTTTCTGTCTCCATATCAAGATCTGTGTATACTGGGCATTTATTTAAATACATGATTCAGGGTTTATTTCTTTGTGGTAAAAACAACAAAAGTGAAATTTTATCCATCCATTGGATGGATATCCATTGGATAATGATATCTTGGAATAGACCTATAAAAACCTACCGTGATTTACTGATTTGACCCTCTCTTTGCCCTCTAATTAAACTTCTGGCTTACCATTTGTACAGGGTTATCTCTCATGGTAAATGGAATATCTGCAAATTTCATTTATAGTTCCTTAATTTGGTTCATCTAATACAAAGTGTCTTAAACTGTTACTCATATTCCTGGCTCTTGTACACTTTAATGAAGATTATAAGAGGACATTAGAGGTATGTTTGCCTACTTAATAAGTAGAAGACTTTTGCCAAAGTAATAATGAGCAAAATGCCACTACTTTACTTTTTTCATCTCTTAGTAATTATGTATCAATATAGAAAACAATTTCTCCATAAAATGCTATAACATTCCCTCTTTCTGCATCTTCACCTGACTTTTTTGTGATAGTATATCTGCCTAGAACCCTAGGAAGGAATCTAACAGAATATCTAACAGAATCCCAAACATAAGCTACAGCTTTCAGTTAACTCCTAAGAAAGACAATGACATAAAATAGCCTAGTAATTATTTACAAGCAATATCATATACACTACTGAAAGTATTTTTGGAATAGTGTCTTAAATCTTGTTTAGAGGCATTGTACTTACATAGCACATCAGTTTCTTCATGGACAGATATCTGCCATTCTCTCACTACCGACACGATGTCTGAGTATAATGTTTAAATGTCTACATTGTTGGACACCTCTGTGTGTGTCCCTTTTTGTGCTACCCACCTGCTTTGTGAAGATTTCTTCCAAGCTGGAGAAGAGTTGCAATGCCCAGCCTTAACTTAAAGAGTACCTTAACCAGCTCCACTGTCACCTATACCCCTGAAGGATACAAATACCAAAATGTTTAGAAATGTTTATAAAGTACATTTTCCTGGACTTTTAAGTTGTGCCCTTCTTTCTTTTCCCCTAAATTCATCTTTGTTAGCAATAACTCAGCTATAGTTTGTGCCTTCCTTAACAAACTCCTGTCTAATGTAGATGGTTAACATTTAATTTTTCTTCACAAGCTTTGTAGCCTTCAAGCTTTACAAATGTATCCCCTCTTTTGCACTTCTATTTGAGTGAAATCTACCACTGTGACATTACTACTAACACCAATGGAGATACCCCAAATGTCTTAACAGTCCAAAAAAAGGTGACCCCCAAAATTACTTATTACCCTGACTTCTCAGCAGTAAACATTTTTGCTACAGTGTCCTTTTATCCTGATACTGAACCCTCTCAAACAACCTACATAGCTTAAACTTGCAACAATCTATTTTAAAGCTTTCCTATTAAGTCTCTGCTCTTACGCTGGAATATATAAGACACACAAAATTGCTGGACCCTATTACTGGCTTTCTCTACATCGTCACACAGAATCACAAATGGTTGAGGTTGGAAGGGACCTCTAGAGATCATCCAGTCCAACCCCCCTGCTCCAGCAGCAACACCCAGAGCACGTGGCACAGGGTGGCATCCAGGCGGGTTTGGAAGATCTCCAGAGAAGGAGACGCCACAACCTCTCTGGGCAGCCTGTGCCAGGGCTCTGTCACCCTCACAGGAAAGAAGTTCTTCCTCACATGGAGGTGGAACTCCCTGTGGTTCAACTTGCACCCGTTACCCCTTGTCTTGTTACTGGCCTCCACTGAGAAGAGTCTGGCCCCATCCTCTTCACATTCTCCCCTCATGCATTTGTACATATTGACCAGATTCCCATCATATTGAGATGCTGTGAAGGTTTAGTAATTCAGAGAGTCTTCTGGGTATTTCAAGGCTCTTCTAAGTTATTCTGCTCTACTCTCTGCATGTATCTACAAAACAGTATTCAGACAACCCCATGTGTCCACTCCCTCATCCACTTCCCCAGCACACAGGTTATCATAGGGACTTTATCTACTTGTGATTGTGTTGGCAAACACCAGAGCTGGCTGTTGAGAATCTGACCTTTCCAGTCCACTTGCCTCCCTCATGCCTATTCCATGAATTCAGCAAGATCAGAGTAGTGGAGCTTGGAGCACTCTGCTATGCCCACAGTAGAATGCCAGGTTTATTATTTTCTAAATATTAGTGTGGAATTTCTGTTGAAAACATTACATTAGATTATAGAAGCTCTTAGTTCTCCAAGTGACCACCAGCTCTTGCAATTGAAAGTAGCTAATAATACATTTTTATCTTAACTAATAGCTATTATGAATGTTATGTAGAAAGATTCTCCTTATTTGTAATTTTTTTTTCTGATGGAATATTGGAGGAAGCAATAAATTGCAGAATGTTTGGTTTCTGTCATATAACCAGCAGACTTCTGCCCATCAATCAAAAGTTAATTTAATTTCTTCCTTCCTAGTACACAACAACTGTTCTTCCTTTCCCCTTCCTTTGCTTTTCTTAATCCTTACAACATCTGCCAGTTAAATGAGTATGCCTTTCAGCAGGTAGGGAGAAGATGCAATTCCTGTTGCACAGATTATATTAAGCATCCAATAAGCACTCCATATAAAAATAGTTGAAAGGAGGAGGAGAGGGTGGAAGAACAAATTATTAGCCGCCTCTTTTTCTGTCACACTGCTGATAAAACCTGGAGAGAAAAATAGGAAAAGAGTCTTCAGGAAAGCTATAGGATTTTATACTATAGAAAGGTCTCCTTGTGATTGCTGTTTATGGCAAAGAGCTTTTGCCCTTTCAAGGAGTAGTTTGGTAGAAAGTTACATGCACTTTGCTCAACGTGGAAAAACAAATATTATAAAATATACAGCAGGTGCATGATTCAAAACATACTGTAGCTATATATATTCCCTATGCTAGGTAGGGAAGATCACTGGGAAATGGGTAATACCTTTTAAAGGACAAAGTGGCTTTCAAAGGGTGCTCATCTATTTTTCTCTTGGTGTTTTATTCAGGGACAAGATTGTGCCCTCAGGCGATTCCAGCAGACAGCTCTTGGTAAAAGCAATTGTATCAAATGCTGCCATGTCTCTTTTCAAGCCCTCTGTCATCCTGTCCAGTAAAATGCCATCAGGCTCTGGGCCTTCTTTCATGGTTTGTCTTTAGAAGTTGAAGTTGCATTTACTTTTTTTCAAGGCTGAGTACATTAAATTCCCAAATGATCTCCACTGGAACTTCCTTTACTAAAAAGAGAAAATCAGAGTAGCCCTATCAAAATATAAGGCATCAAAGCAGATTCAGATTTAATTCTACAGTAGTCCATCTGCCCAGTCTCAAATTTAAGGTTCTGTAGTTTGTCATAGTAAATTAAAATGCTGTGGTCCTCACTGTGCAAGTAAAAATCAACCTACACTCCAGTGCCTAACATGGAATGGCCCCAGTAGATGATCCTTGCTGTCAGATGAGTTCCCTTTATTGATCCCCAAACCTGAAATCTGCTGATGAATACTGAATACAGTTCTTAGACTATATCTCTGCACAGCTTGCAATGTTTGCATAGCTGTCTGTATCTGCAGTAGGACATGAATCTGCCTATTTTGGAACACTAACAGACTTGATTTTCTTTATGAGTCTTGGGTTGACTAGTATATCTCAGTTTAAATGACAAATTTGGATAAATTTAAATGATAAAATTGAAATAATTAGGAAAGGTTTCAGAACACCACACAAACATGATATAATGAGGCAAACCAGCATGCCATCTGAGAAAGGGAGGCACAACTGCCCAATTTGTGGCAGCTTGCTCACAGCTTGAATGGTCCGTTAATTTAGATGGCCTGATTCTCCTCTACCCATGAAGTAGAGCAAGATGAGCTTTCAAGGAAACAAAGTCACTACCCAATTTGTGTATATAAAGCTGCAGTCTCCCAGTCAAGGCAGATATCTCATCATGCTTTCATCAGCCTCAGCAGAGCTGGTTGGAGGCTGCAGGCAAAGTGAGCAGCAGGCAAGGGCCGTGAAGTGCCGCTTGCCTGCGCTGGGGCTGGCAAGCGTTAGCTGATGTGGCTTGACAGCTGACCTCCACCTCCTCCCCACTGCTGCCGAGAGAAGGGCTGGGAGCAACACAGCAAACCCAGCTCAGGTAGCAGCAGAAGCAGAAGCTCCTCTGACCCTCGCTCTTTCCCTTTGCCATGACAATGTCCTTGCGAGGGTGCTCACTCCCTTTACCTTCCCAGAGCGGGATCAGGACGATGCAAGATGCCTCTCAGAGGCTAGAAATGAGCGACTAACTGGGGAAGGGAGGATTGGGGATAAAAGTGTTATACTCCAAGTAGCAGATAAGGGGATCTCAGTTGGGTGCTTCACTGGAGGGAAAAAAAAAATCAAGAGATCCCATCCAGAGCTTCCAAAACCTTCACTGGTTCCTCCCCAACTGAAAGCCCGCCTTTGCGAGGCCCACCATGAACCCTAGAAGTTTCCCTTATATCTTCCAGCCCTCCTCACTCATCTTCACCCTTTTCCCAGGCTCTTCAAGGCCCGCTTACAAACACTTTTTCCTATCCAAATTTCTTCTGCTATCACTGTAAAACTGAATTTTGCCTTTGAGCCAAGCACGCTAACTGCAACTTTTTATCTGTACGAAGTGTATGTATCTATATGGGCACCTAGGTGTTTGCAAGGCTAGGAGCCCTGAATTTATTTTAAAACATTTTTGACAAATAATTACTACTCCATTCAGGAAGCTTATGAGCAGCTGGTGATAATACATAGATAATATTTAAAAAAAAAGAGTTTCCTGAATATATTGTTGAAAAAAAAATCTACCAGTTAGACTCAACACACTACAGGCTCTATTTCTCAAATCTTTTTCTGTTATCTATTATTATCTATCTTTCATTAATACCAATTATATTATGGTGCTATATTTTGCTTAAATATTTCATATGCTGAATAACTCAAATGCTATAAAAATCCATGCTAAGGCAGGAAAAATTCCTTTTTAACATGCACAGCTTCACCAAGCTGAAGTCAAGTATGAGCTGGAGAATCTGGAAAGATCCCCAAGCGATTTTTCTCTCATCCAGATTTCTAAGTAAATTTATCTTTCGTTCTTGTTGTTGTTGCTGCTGTTGCTCAGATTTATTTATATTTCCTTGAAAAATAGGAATTTCTAATGAATGCAGAGTCAGTTTCTTTAATCATGGCACTGAGGCAACAACAGATAAGCATGACTTTAATCAAGCTAATTAAAAGACCAAGTTAAGGATGGGAATTGCCATATGAAAAGGCCAATGATTTTCATGGTGGTGATTTTCTGTGCTCTTGTGTTTGCATATACCCTGTAGAGTCCCAACATCATTTGAAGATGATCTACTTACTTAAAGAAAAAGAAGGTTATCTGCCTTCTTCCCATTATACAAGTGCCTGCAAGTATCAAAAAGCTTTTCTTACCATCAATAAAATTTCCTAAGACTGGTACTGATTTAAGGCCTCAGAGAACACAGTACAGTACTGTAGGGAATCAGTTGGTCAGCTGCGTTTTAGTTTATAATGAGTTTTTTTGTTGTTGTTTTTTTTTTTTTTTGGTGCCTGTCTTTATCAGGTTGGAACCACAAAGTTTCTGGGGTTACTTAGAAGTCAAATGCTATTTTTTAGATTAACCACATGCAGATTTGCAAGATTTCCAATCATTTAATTTTCCTGCTTCATAAATGGGGTTCATGAGTAACACAGCACCTACATTACATTTCCTTAATGTATTAAATTTCCTTTAGCTTATTTCATGTAGAACAGGTTTAGGGGCCATATTGTTAACAACAGCTAGCCAGGAAAGCTTGTGGCAATCATCCAGTTACTGCATAGCATTAAACTATTTTTTTCTCAGTTTGCTAAGTTTGGAAGCAATAAATCCTAAGCAAAGTACTCTACTGGTTCCCTGATGTGGAGCACAAGAAATTTTCCATTGATGGTTCACAGACAGCAAGTTCCTAAACATCTGCCTTACCCTAATACAACATAAAACTAACATAGTCTTGTAAAGGGAGACACATATCCATTTCTGGATATCAGGTAGCTCTACTGGCTCTACGGGAATACACTGTGTAAAATGGGAAATCTGGTATGACTGCTTTCATTTCATATTGCAGGGAGTAAAATCAAATATGTTATGAAATATTGAACAGCAATCCTCAATCAATACCTCAAATCAATAAAGAAAAATCTAGATTGTCTTACTTAAGTAATTCCCATCTATTTCAAATCTCACACAAAAAGCCGTATGATTCAATTTTTTGCCATACAGAAGTTGTTTCACCACTGTATCAGCACTAGATAGCCACTGCCATCAATGATTTTCAAAGTAACATTATTATTGTATTAATAAAAGTAAATGGGCTGGATCCCTCAACTTTTATATGATATGCCTGTCAAGACATGACTACTTATTACATTACTTACATTGTAAAGAAATAAATTGACTTATATTTTGACAAGGTTATCTGTTCTTTAAGTAACATAAGTAGTAAATTAGTACTAACAGTATATTAGTGTTGCTGGCATGAGTGAACAGGTAGCAAAATATGCAGTTAAGCACTGGAAATAAACTCATGTAAGTACTGATAAATGTGCTACAATCACTGCTTCAGATTTGCTTTCAGAGATGTGTGTTGCTTTTCCTATTCAAATTTGAAGAAAATCGTATGAATAGCTGTGCAGGTGTTGTAAGGTTCAATTTCTATCTATCAACTTTACAGGAGCGCATTGTAATTCAAAATAAGCATATGAGCAGGACTCAGGCCAAACTTTGCTTCCAGGGAACAGCACTGTACTTACAGCAAAAAAATTCAAATTATTTATTCAGTGTTGCATGTAGTTGTTGAATCATAGATGTCTCTGCTTAGTGTTTTCTCTCTATTTGCGGTTGGATTTAAATTAGGTTGTCTTTATTTTGGGTGTTTGGTATCAGCTGTGGGCATAAATGTCTCCAGGAGAATTTAGGTGGGGTTTCAATTGGGAGTTTTCTTCCTCAGTGATTTTTAGGCTGACAGTTTTTGACTCTGGAGATCATGCAAAGAGTTGCAGGACTCAAAACCTGAGCTTGCTAAACCACACTGAAGAAAAGCTTTATGTTCTGAAAAGCTTTATGTTTATGTATTTGAGAAATGCAGTCTAAGGTGTGTAATTTTCAGATGAGCTGCATGGTGATAGTAGTAATAAATCCAGTGGTTGAAGTTAAAACCATACAAAAGCCCACATCAAATGAATTATTTAAAAGTGTTTCATAATTGCCCACAGTGTTTGACAAGGCCTTCATCAACTATTATATCATTTCACTGTGAAATAGTGAAAGTCTTTCAGTGTGAGTCTTAGTGTGAGTCTTTCCTTTGTAGAGAAAGGCTGAGAAGATTACAGGGAGGCAATTCCGGTTTCTTTCTCCTGAATTTTTATTTCTCCCTTTCAATCAAGCAATAAATGTGAGAATGATAGAGGGGCAATGAGACTTCCTTCACACAGTATGAGTGAGACATGGCAAAAGAGAATCAAATGACTTAAAATTATGTGGTTTTGGCATGCACGTGAAATATATCCCCTGTAAACAGCACAATCACTTTCCTCATCAAGGACCAAGACCTATGAGCTTGCACATAAGCCTGTCAAGCAAAAGAAAGTGTCAATGGAGCAGGTTTAATTAGCAACAGTCCAGCTGCTTCTTGCATGCCTTTATAGTTCCTACAAGCCACTCACCACTGTTTGTTTTGAATTTTGCCAGTGTTAGATGCATCAGTGCAGCCTTTCCTTCATCTTCCACTCTCTCAGGGCTCATCAGCCTTACTTTGCATCTGCTCAGTGACCTCGGACAAGAGCCCTAAATTACTGCCTCAAAATTCAAGCGAGGAGCTCAGTAAACATCTCTAGCCTTTGGGCACAACAGTAAAGCTCATCCGTGCAGGAGCAAGAGCTTCTCCAAGGCCAACTGGATAGGATTGGCCAACCTCTCCTCACAAATGCCCTCCACCTCTTGCTGCTGTGTCGGCGTGATTTGGGGTTAGCTCACTTCAGTGCATATGTTTTGTTTCATGCCTCACATCCCCCCTACTCCTTCTTCAGCTGCAGAGGGAAATACTGTCTGTAAAGATAATCGCAAAAAGGCTTTTTTCTCTAGGTTGCTTGAGGAACAGTGTTGGATAATTTGGCTTGCAATGCAAGATCAGCAGTCTGGAAGCTTGATACTGAAAAACAGTATTTCTTATAGGTCTGGTAATTGTTTTACAGTGGAAGCATCAGTATGTGATGGTTATACTATCAAAATGCAGTTGTTCTGCCAAAGCGAGTAGAATTAGTCCACATTTATGTCTTTGTAAAACTGATAGAAATCTGCCTTATATATTTCCTGAACACTTTTTAAGAGCAGTAATCACTCAGAATGTGGAGGACTTCATCAAGGAATCTCACCTCTCCTGCCTCAGTGACATTGGTACCAGGCAGGTTGTTACACAGGAGTATCTGTTTTATGCTCACCCAAGAACCCTAACCCCATCTATTTCTACCACTGCTAGCCTGACAGTAATAGAGAGAAAATACTTTTGCTCTTTCTAAAGCTCTTCCATTGGTGTGGAGGGAAGAAGAAAAGCTGCCTAGGAAAGCAGTGATTTTTAAGAGGGAGATATTTTTAAATACCAAGGCACAGTTGAACATTTTTTGAGAACTTTAATGTGGTAATTCGTATGTTCAGCATAAGACAAAGGCCAAGAGCTGTGAAGTTCATGTGCACATGCCATTCTGTACATCTTCTAATGACATGTCGTCATGTACTCTGTAAGATATAACTGTTTGCCGTTCATAGCCAAACAAAATCTGCTGGCCTCCAGCTGAGTGACTGTGCGCTGCAAAAGACTGTAAGATATGTTCCTCTGCATAGGCTGATGGTGTGCTTACCACTCAGACCTACCAAAGCTCAGGAGAATGAACAAAGCAAAATCCTTCACATAGAACGGATTTCTCAGCTCATTTTGTACATAAATCTTACTTTAAACATTATTTAAATAGAAACCTCTATAATATTATTAATTTTAAGAATGATGCCCATTAGAGATGGTTCAACAATGAAAATATTTGCAAGGACTGTAACACTGGGTCTGTGAGGCTCTCTGCAGGATGCCACAGTGCTCAGCAAACACTCTACTGAAAAGAAACCTTGCAGAATTTATGGAAAATATATTTATCTCATCACATTTAAGGAGTGTTTGACATTTTTGGAACTGGCATTTTCCTTTTAGAGTTTTTTACCACTGTCTCTAAATCTGTCCTAAATCTAAAACCTTTGAAGGTCTTGTGTTTCTTTTATGTTCACTATTTTTGCACCTATTTTGCAGATGATAAAAAATATACTTTATGTGACAGAGAATTCTTGTCTTTTTTAGTAAGTTCACCTCACAACTTAGAAATGAAATGAAAAATTGAGATGCAGAGCAGCACATCAGGGAGGTGATAGAAAAATCAAGAATCATTTTTCAGAAGAAGACAATGTGAGTATATTATTTTCCTCTGAGCTGGAGATCTAGAATTTATTTCAAAAATAAGGCACATCTCTTTCAGAGTTGTGACAGTTTCTATCCTCAGTAATGTAGGCTGCCTACATTTTTATTATTATTTAACCTCTATAACAAGTGATTGTGGAGTCTGATCTCCTCCTCACATATAGGAGAGCTGTTAGAGAAACTTCAGTAGGAATGGAACTTTACCAGACACCAGAAATCTATCTAAAACAGTGAAGAAACCCCATATTGGCATCTATAGTTGCATCTATACCAGCACGGAAAGATAACATAACAGTTAATTTTGATGAATGTAAACTGTAAGCCAAGGAATGGAGCCTCACCTACAGCAGACCAAAAGATAATTCTTTCCCCCCATATTTTTCTGTTTTCAGTTAGATGAGCATCAGGTTTATGGCAGAGGAATATCATGACATAATATTATTCAGTATGATAGATGATGGTCATATTACTTGAATTTTTCCCAAAATTAACAAGCATCACATGGATTTTCTTGAAATTACTCACTGGAGAATAATTTTGTGAGAAAAAGCTCTGAAAATAATTCTTGGCTTTCAGATTCCTTTGTTGATTGCTTTCTACTTTAGTTTCATAATTAGTATCTTAGAATACCCCAATCATGAGTCATTTTATACTTTCTTCCTGAATAAACATTACTCTTGGACTGAAGTTCACCTGTGGCTTGACCACTGCCTGTGGCTATTCTGAAACATTTCCTTTGTATTCACTGTTATTGCAGACAGAACTCTAATTCCTCCTTCCCTACATCCACTGCATGAGAAAGGGCAGAAGGATTTTGTATAGCCAGGTAGAATTTAAAAGCAATTTTTTTCAAGCTATTTAGGAATTCAAATTAACTTTATTTGTATTACTCTAGCAACTAGAGTAAAACTAGTAAAAGCCCAGAATCTCTTTGCTGTAGGCACTGTATGAATATAGACCACAAAAAATGTTTATGCTCCTGTGAAGAACTGAGTTATGTCTGAAGACAGATTATGACATGAAAATGAGAATATGATCCATGTAGATCCTCCTGGAACTTTCAGGACATCTCTGAGGACTACCTTGTCCCACTAGAATCCCCTGTTTTACAGCTGTACAGGGCAGATGCCATGGGTCCTTTGGAAATGTGCTGTGTGCATGTTCATTGCCAGGGTCACCTAGGCCCTATATGGGCCTGCTGGTCTTCATATAGTCGAAGCTGCAAAAGCTGCAATCTTGTAGCTGCATTTTTCACTCCCTTGAAATCTTCTCTGAGCAGAAGCAGCTGGAAGCAGAAGCAGGATGCAAGACAGCCAGAAGACAAACTGCTTAATGCCCCCCTCGGCATCCTTGCTCATCCCCTGTCTTGCCTAAGATGCACAGGAGAACCAGCCAGCAGGCCCAAGATGTACAAAGCTCAGCAATGGCATCTGGAACGTCAGAGTTGCTTCTTTGAATTTTCCTTCATTGAAGTGTATAGGCAAAATGGAAAACAGAAATGCCTGCAAAACACATCCTTATTGTCTTCTCAAAAACAAAGGTATGTGCAGCTAATGTATTTTTTTAGATCTAGCTTTGGTTTTGGGTTGCATATTCTAATCAGGTATACTTTAAAATGGAAATTAATTAGTCAGTGTTTAAAAAAATATCTAAACAGAAGCAGTGAACTACATCTGCATACTGATGAGACAGTATCTTAAGTCTTTGTAGCCAGAGGCAGAATTTAGAAAAGCAATGTTAAGAATTTCCAGATGAAAGTCTGCCAGGCAGTTGGCCTGGGAGGAGAAGAGTCCAGGGGGGAATATCGCAATCTTGCATTTGACTGAACAAGCACCTGATTGAAAAACCAGTAGGGAACACTACCAGCAGAGCTTAGTGAGAGACAGACAGCAGTCTGGCAACAGTGATTATCTTCTACACCTCAAGACAAGGATGTATGGAAAAGTAATTAGAAAAAAAGAAGCACCAAGTAGTAGTGATTGGATCAGTATATGAGGAACGTGAAAAAGCACCTAATGATATTGGGGAAATGTCAAACAAAATACAAAATGTTGTATTCATTCTAGGAGATTTTTCAGACTTTTTAGCTTGCTTTATTCCTTCTTTTGATTGAAGAGAGATTGGCTCTACCTCTTCACTAATGTCTCATCATGAGTTTTCTGCAGAGGTCACCAAAAATGCAAGAGAACAACTCCTGGTCCCTAACAATCAAGCAAAGAAATGAAATTTAAATAGATATTTTACTTCATGCAGCAGGCAAGGTTTCTTTGTGGTCAGAAGTCATCTTTAAAAAGTATTAAAGCAATATTAATGTTGTTTTGGATTTCTAAACCAAATATTGTGGGGATTTAGTGCTGAGCGCATGAGATGCGATCAAGCACTGTTAAAGCTGAGTGCTAATTTGGACTGGCTGAAGAAAAGACTACAGCTAGAAGTTTGAAACATATTCACAAAATAAGATCAAATGTAATTTTAGAAATAGAATCTGGATAAGCTCAGAGGTTTCCATGAGCATTACTCTAAAAATGTGCACATAACTTAAAGAATAATATAGTTTCTGCAGAATCCTTTCTGTTGCACCAATTCTGTTGCACTAATTCTACACCTTATCAAGCGGAATGGTGCTCTATGCAACATAAATATAGCTCAAAAACCTATGGGTACGTTTTTTCAAGTTTGAGGGTGAGAACTAGCATGACCAAGCGGAAAATTTGCTGCTGATCTCCACAGCTTTTCAAACATCACCCTGTCTTCTAAGCTTTGCTCATGTGAGCATCATGCAAACAAAGATTTAACTAGACATAATACAAGCTCCTAGGAAAAACATTACTACACCTACTATATGTAAACCAGTATATTTGAAAAGCATTCTCTAGGAAATCTCACCCACATTCTCTTCACTGCTTTTATAGTACCTCTCAACGAAAACTGATCACCATGGCCAATAATCCATAAAACTTAACCGATTACTTGAGCTATGTATCGCCATCAGGCAAAACCATGTGATGCAGTTTGAAGCCTTGGAGCTTGACTGCAAATCAGTATTAGATATTAAGCTATTTTATTTTTGCTTCTCAGAGCACTATGGAGACAAAGAGAATGATTTATGTTACCAGCTTTAACATTTATGAAAAATAGATAAAAGTTACAGAAGACGGACTAGATAGACACAAATAAGTCTAATAGCACTGTAGATCTAATCTCAGACTTCATGCTGCCACAGTGACTAGTTAATTAAAAAGTATTTCTGTATCACTAGTGCACTTTTCATGACAACAGGGTTTTTTTTTAAAGTGAGTGAGCACAGAGGGGAGCACTTGCAGAACTTTTTTTGTTATAATTATTTCGTGTGGTTAAAAAAAAATTGTCAAATGAATGTCTGCTGAAGAGGTAGAAACAGAACAGACAGAGCACGCTGGAAGTGCTCCTAGACTGGGACTGCTTTGCGCTCTGTGCCTGAGCAAAACTCGTCCTGCCCTCATTAATTTAAAAGTCTTTGCTCATGTTCAGCATTTGGCTTGAATGTACTGGGCTTCACTGAACAATACAGATGCAATCTGTCTGTTGCTTTTTTCTGTTTACTTTTTACACCTGGTTGGATTTAAATGGAAGAGAAAACAGTAACGCACAACTAATCCTCAACTGTGATATGCTGTAAGGGTGTCACACCCATTGAAAAATATGTAGTCATGGGAGTAAAAAGTTCATTGCTACCTCATGTGTTAGTTCATTCTGTGATTTTAGTACTTTACTTTGGTTATTTTGAGTCTCATTTTGCTTAGTAAAGAGATGAGACAGGTAAGTCTCATCTCACTTACTTACCACTTGGAGAACTATAATGAAAAACACTAGAGAAGTGTAATGTGTTCTTCTGGCTCCATTTGATAAGTTTTAGTGCCGTCCTGTCTATTCAAAAGCTCAGTGTGTCTGTAATGCAGTGACTGACAGAGCATCACAGGGGACACTGGTAACAGAAAAGTAGCCATCTTACAAACAGTGTCTTATCTTGTTTCCAGCCAAGTCAGGAGGAGCTTTCCCAGTAATTTCAGAGGAAGTATGTTCATTCCCATAATCTCCCTTGGGAATTGCACGTGAAGGAGAAAACATGTAGGATCCAGAGAATTGCACATGAAGGAAAAAGCATGTAGGATCCAAAAACTAAAATGCTCTTAGAACAGCATTCAGTTTTGCAGCAGCACCAGTGCTGGAGACTGGCTTTGTTCTTTTACTCAAAATGATAAATAAATAAAAAATACCCCCCTTAGGCTTTAAGTAGCTGTCACACTCATTTCTGCGCGTACTAGCAAGGTCTTATCATACATTTCCAACAGGATTCCTCGTGGTAATACACGGCATAGATTCTGTTTGAAAGAGCTATTATTTTCCAGTGTTGGAGCTGTCTTATTTAATTAAGCCTTGTTCACAGAGTGTCCATTACCTTGCTCCCATAAAGCTAAACTAGCCATGCTTTCCCTCATGGAAATACTGTGCAGGGTCTTGGGTAGGAAAACTGTGCCCCTACATCTCAGGGCTAGAGCATACTCCTGCAGGCTTAGGCCCCATTCTTTGCCCTCTCCATGCAAGCACTTAGGACTAGCAGGAGGGGAGGGATGAGTCAGCTGAAAGAGACCTTGAAGGATGCAGCAAAAGGCCATCAAAGATGCCCTTCACTTTTGAGAAGGACCATCACAAATCCTGCTAACAGAAACCCTTTGACCCCACTTCAGTAAAGCTGGAACGGTGCCGAGCGTCCCTCGAAACTTTCACTTCTGCCTTACCTTCACCTCTCACTACAGCAGCAGGTGACTTTGCCCTACGAGCAGGAAAGGAAGAAATGCTCTGGTCACATGGAAATTTCAGGATATTGACCTACTAAGGTGGAAAAAAAAATCAAATATGTAAAAATATACTCCCTTGTTTTCCAGACTGGGAAAAGTAATGGATTTCTTTCACGTCCTTTTTGACACAAGAAGTGGCAGCTTCTGATGAGCAGAGCTGGTTGGTATTGTCCTGTTCTGCCTGGGGCAAAACAATGCATTTAAAAATGACACAATAGCATATTAAAAAGATGACAGCACCAAAGCTATGCAGGATGGTATATTCTTCTCTCCAGCTGAACACATCTGTGAAAACTGGAACACAAGCAGAAAGATGTATAAAGCAGCAGCCCTTGCCAGGGGAGAAGTGACAAACACCCCGCAACAAAGAACTGTGTAGGACTCCCACCTGGGACTCACCAGGGTGATGATTTTCTTTCTTCTGAAGTCGAATGGCCTGTGTAGCTCCACACATCAGAGAAGAGCAGATGAGGATCGTGTTGGCCCCAGCAGAGGATGGTTGCTCTCTGCATCCTGGCGTAAGCTTGTGCTGCTCCTCCACACAGCACGATCAAGGACCTGGGAACAAGGCTGACAAGCCACAGCTGTAAGAAGTGCTAGTGCCCAAGAGATCTTGTGCTTTTCAGAGTCTTCCATTTTCTCCTGTTTCTTCAAAGACCCCTCTCTCCGTAATTCCTAGCTAGTAGGGAACTGAACTCACTCATCACTGGGAAAAACACAAGTTTGTCCTAAAAAGTTCCATGTTTAAAGGGTGCAGGGTGAAATTTGGCAATTGTATATGCAGGACTAGCTGCCACCAGCTCCCGGCCAGAACTCAGAGCATGACAGAGCCCTTCCCAAGCCACTGAAGATGCAGGCAACCTCCCAGGCTGTGCTGTCTTACCTCCTGTGTGACCCACATTGCTGTCCATAGGAATACCTGCCCCATTGCTGGTTTCTTTGCTCATTATCCCTGCACAGGACTGACCCAGGCAAAGGGCTGGTGTAGGTACCTTGTCTTCCAGACAGAACCCATATCTGAGCAGAAGGGTGCCCGTAACATTTCCTCCCATTTGGCTGTCTGTGGCACAGTCATACACTTCTAATATGACAAGATTGTGATGATTTGGGGCTAGTTTAAAGTTTTTGAGCTCTTAATTATCTTTTTCTTTTTCCAAGTCTTTTAGAGGCACATATATGTGACTTTCTGCATGTACAGAGAAAAAAAAATCACTATAGATAAGACACTAAGTTCCTCCTGGTTTCTGAAAAAAGAAATCCTAAATCCAAAATGATGAATGAATTCCAGCAAATCTTGATTGTTTTCTCTTTTTTTTGTATATAGAATAAAAGGAGAATGCTGATTGCAGAACAGAAAGACAAGATAGTCTTAACTTTTCCAATGTAGCAAGCATGCAACAAAATGAGAAAACTCACTTCTCTCCTCCACCGACTTTGATTTCAGAAAAAGAACTGAGAATGTGGGTCACTATGTTCTGCCTAATCCTGTGGCGATCTAGTAAACAGAAATAAATATACTTTAAAAAATCAATTTTTACTAAGCAGACAAATGCATCTACTTCTATGCAAAAACCTTTCAAGTCAGAAATTCCCAGCAGTGACAGTTCTAACTGGAGAAAAAATGCCTTTTGTGTGTGCATGAAATGGAACTGGATGAACAGATGAAAAAAAAAACAGAACTCTAAAACTTGGGCCAACTTTAAAATGCAAATCATTCCTCTCAAGTTACGGAAAAAAAGTTGTTTGGTGTTTTATATAATCTTTGACCATTGTCCACAGAAAAAGGTATACCCACTACAGCTGAATGGCTGGCATGACAGAGATTGCTATAGAGTTTAATGACTTACCTAAACTCAGGCAGCCTGTTAAATGGAATTACTTCAACACACACCATCAGCCAAGAGTTCAGTCCCAAAAAACGGAGCAGACCTGCTTACATTGACCTGTTTGGAAGGTAAATGGACAGTACCAAGCCTTTTAACCTGGAAAGAAAAGTGGTTAAAACCACTTTTTAGGGTCAGAGCCTTTCCCTATCTTCCCAGACAGGAGAGCCCTCTGCCTTATGCTGCTGCATTAACACCTTCTGGCTGTGACAATAAGTACGATAGGAATCTCTGGTTCCCTGACTATTTTAAGCAATGTTTGCAATTGTGAAGTTTATTCTGAATGACACCAAATGTTGCATGATATAAATGGAAGCCAAATATGAAAGGAAGATTTGTTTAAGTCCAAAGTGTCAACTTAGACCATCCATCTGAAGAAACTGTCTGTTATGCTACCAAGACTCCTCACAGACTGCATTTCCTCATCAGTCACAAATTTTACCTATTTGAGAAATTTAAATATAAAAATTGTCATCTACTTTTAGCTTCTAAATTATGCAGGTTAAAAAAAAAGTGTTTTATCCATGAGATCCTGAAGGCATTCTGGTTTATATCTGTCTGTATATTCTTGAGTTTTTATACAGTTTTTGCATAATCTTGTGTAACACTTTGTGTATTTTCATCCTAAAGCATGTTTGTAATGACTGCAAATTGTAAGGTGGTACTTAACTAGAAAGCACTGCACAAAATGTTCTCTTTTAACATACTTTGATTTTTAACTAGGAAACTTTCAGTCCTACTAAATCACAGGAAGAAAAAGGGAGTTTTGTTTGTTTATAAATTCAGCTTCAGTTTCAAAGACAACAGAGTTAAGAATAGTCATAATAAAATCTTTTTTATATGTAAATGCATCAGCAATTTTTGTATAAAGTAGTACACTTTGCAGTATTTTTAAGTCAGTGAAATGTATAAGTTAATAAATAGTAAACAGTAAGCATGGAGAGAAATTGTCACAGCTTTTAATCTCTTTTTATGAGGAAAGATAATTAATTCATACTGTATTTCAAGTAACACTCCTGTGGATAGATGTCAGAGGAGATGTGATAGAGCATGTCACCTGTGTCTATAATCATACTCACCTTCCTAAACAAAAAAGATTCTCCAGAGAGTATCCAGATGAGTATCTTATGAAAGACAATCATTAAAATTCAGATTCCCAAAATAAAACAACAAAAGCCTTAGAAAAAATGGCCCTTAAGATTATTCATAAGGTATTCCATACATTAAAATCATTAAGGCACTTAGGCTTTCTTAATACATGTCTAACAGAAAAATGATGCTAGAATTTACACAGATATTCTAGGAAGACCTTTGACACTCTATTGTCTGTGTCCCTTTATTGTCTGTGTTACATAAAAATGCATTCTGCGTTAAATAAAAATGAAAGAACGAAGCTGGAGAATACTGAAGTCATTTCATAGATGGATTCTGCCATCTGTAACCAGTCAGGTTACAGGTTTTGTATTATAAATGACAGCTTTTAATTATATGACAAAATGCCATTACCATGTCTTATTCACTCTTCACCTACCATGCAAGTTAATTAACAAATGAAGCTAAGTTTCTACATACCTCTGCCTTGCTCTAAACAAAATTGAGATCATCATTATAACTGTAAATCTGGATCAATTCCAATGAAGTTAACTACATTATTTCAGAATCAGCCTGATGTAATGGAGGGGAATTAAAAAAGGCCGCGCATGATGAAATTGTTCGATGAATTTTCTAGCAAGCTAAAAAGTGTGGTAAAAGAAGCAGAGATCATGCAAGGCATATTGAGCAGGGTCCTGCAAATGAGATGGAAATGCTAAGAAAGCAAGGGAGCGAAATTAATTCATGGGCTAGATTTTGGAGCTCAGCATAGCTCTTGTCTGCACGATGCTCCTCTTATCCCAGTGCCCAAGAGCTACCCCTAACAGCATCATGCTGGGGACACAGGGATCTCATCACCAGTGATCCCAAGGAAGCTCTGCCCATGGCATCAGAACAGGTAAAAGGAATAACAAAACAAACAGAAATGCCTCTGTCCCGTTTCTTATAATTTATATATGCTTGGTTATCATTTCAGCCTCTTTTGGGGGTTATGTGCCTGCCTTTAGGCTGCCTTGTCTTAGAGGCAGCGCTCCTGTAAGCACAGAAGCAGCAGCAGCAGCAGCAGGCAAACAAAGCGGACATCTCCGCATTGCCTGTTGTTCTTCCTTTCCCTTCCCCATCTCCCAAACATGCATCTCCCCTAGGATCTGCTGCTCTTAGTTTTCATGATTTCTAGTCATTTGGAAACAAACTCATTTTTGATACATTTCTAGAACTGCACCCACTACTGCTAATGCAGCCCAAAGGAATGATGCATGAGTCCTGCGGAAAAGAGCACGAGACTCTGTAGCTAAAAGCTTTATTTTTAATCATACGCAGGAGGTGGCAAAATAAACAGCAGAGTTCTGACACAAAAGTTAAGTTTTGAACAGTGTGGTAGGGTTCTAATTTCATTACTAAGGGCAGATTAAATGTGTCAAGCATTCAGACATTTTTTTTTCCTGACTGCCAGTCCTTTATGCCAGCAGTCACACCTTGCCTCTTGCTGCTAATGCTATTTGTGTTTCTCAAATAATGCCAATAGAGATGAACTGGATTGGAGTGCAATAAACAGACCCACCAGGGACCAAATATTGAGAAGGTGACATTTTCAGAGGGAAACCACATTTTTGAGAGTACATATTGCTTTTAATTAGACAGTTCCTACCTCCTGAGCTCATAGCTTTTGAGCTTTTCTGTAGCATACACACATCCATATCCCAGAAAATCTCTCTAACTCTTTTATGTCTCCAGTGTGTCATGCAAAGGGTATCCAGAGTTACTGGTAACTCACAATATAAAGTAATCATCAGATAAGCAGTCATTGCCACAGGAAAGTAACTAAGTTGTCCATCACTTTTTCTGACTCACTTGTTCCCTGACACAGCATATAGCTGGGCCTAAATAGGGTATAAATTGTTTGAAGGCGACAGCTAACAGAAGAACCTCAGATCTGAGCTGTTCCTTACACAATCCCACTAAAACCATAGCAAGTGGCTCTAGTCTGACATTTCCTCTGTGTGCTCATGCTACCCATGCATTAAATTTGTCATAAAGCTGTGTGACTTCTCTTCAGCCCATTAGTGAACATCTTCCAGAATTACTTCAATATCCCAGAAGCAAAGCAGCAGAGAAGAACACATCATTCACAGGAGCTAGCTTGGCTCAGCTATTTTTGTCCCCTTGCACGTGCACCTTCTAAATGCTGAGACTAGGGCTATGTAGCAGTTCAAACGCAGGGCCCTTGCTGGAGCTGGGTCAGGACCAGGGCTCTGCTGATGCATGAGCTACCAGGTAAGCCTAACTCCCCTCGGCATGGGCATGGGCATGATGCTGCCTGCTCAGCCTCTGCATCTGGACAAAAGCACCGGGATTCCCAGGGAGGTGCTTCTCATCTGAGAACCCCCCCAGAGCCCTCCATCTCTCAGTTCTCTACAGTAGCAATCACTGCCTTCTTGATTTTGGATCCAATTAAGTCTCCACTAATCATAAATAATAATAATAATAATAATAATAATAACAACAACAACAACAATTTCCCTCTGTTGTTGGAGAAAGAGTATGGTCGATTAAAGACTTTAAATAGCTTTCTCATTGTTTGAAAAATCAATGCCAGGTGAAATCCTGAAAGCCACAGATCATGCTCGATAAACCTTTCAATAGTAACTGGCAAATTAGACAGCATTTTAATCTCCCTATTACCCATCCAGAGATTGTGTGGCCCTCCGTTCTTTGGTTAATGCAGGCAGGAAACTTTGAAGAGTTAGTTAGCAGAATCTTTCACAACGTTTGAACTAGTAATTGAAGAGAGGAGATAAGAGCTGAAAAGAAATTAGACTATCTGAAGAACAATTATCAAGTCCGTTGCAGTATATCCATGCTATACTTGTGAATAAAGTGAAAAAAATAACCTTTTCGATAATACAGACTTTGCCATTAATACAAGATGGTGAGTGAGATCACAGAAGCATCTTTTTTCTTCTGTTCTCTCAATTCACTGCAGCAGTTAAACTTCCTTCAATAGCTGCCACAGAAAATGAAGTGGTTAATGCAGATTTTATACTTTAATTAACTTGCACTGCAAGTTTTCCAGAGTATAAAGGCTGGGTCTGCATGGAGCACTGAATACACGTTTGCAATCACTCATGGCATGTGCAAATGCAGCAATTTCTCATGCTGCTCTCATCTTCATTTGCATCTGTGAATGTTGAATACACTGCAGTGACATTGCTTTATGGATGTGTCTTTTTGACGCCCAGGTATTAGATCTGTGAATAGTCATTAGGTGTCTTTCTTTTTAATAAATGAAAACCCTACATTTGTCAGAGAAGATATTTTCTGATATTTCTGCCCTTTAAAGGCCTTCTGAAGATTCAGTGGTCTTTAGTTATGAAATCATTTCAATTTCTGGCCTCTCTCTAACGCAACTGATACAGCTTGTTCTGACAGCACAGATGAGTCCCTTGGTAGGAATGACACTGTCACCACTAGTAGTATTTGTAGTTGTGGGAAGTCTAGTTCAGAACAGTCAATTTCCAAGTCCTTTCAGGTTCTAACGCACCACCTAGTCTGTCTGCATGGAGCACATCCATATCAGTGCTTCAACTCCAGCATCCTCCAATATTACCAAAAGAAGTCCTAAGCTACTCTTAATGAGGAAGGTTCACAGGCATATCCCCGGATTGCTCCCCAGAACCAGATATGAATCCCCACCTACTTGTCTCCTCAGAGGAATGGCACACAAATCCTTGCATTGCCATCCTTTTATCTGTGTCTTTGGTGCACATATGCAGTCCATAATGAGATCCACCAAAAGCTGTCTCCCTAGCAGTGACCAAGAACACAGGAATAATGCTCTGAAACCCATATCAGCACTGAGCTCTTCCTATGCTATAAATAGTGAGTACTGCCATGTTCCCAGCCACACATGCTCTACCAGCACACAGTTTTTGAGTAAGTTATATCTCCTTTGACCAGAAGCATACTGCAAGATAAAAGACTCAAAATATAAACAGCAAGAATTGCCTCTAAGTTCAGGCTGCAGAGCAGCACCTAAGAGCACTCATTACGGAGATGCAAAGCAGCTTAATGTTGCTGCAAAAACCTCAGGAAATTCAAAGCAGGCTTGAGCCCGACCTTAGTAGATACCTCAAATCTTGCTCAAAGCAAGAAATGCTAAGGAAGGTATCTAACTTTGTAAACACTACAAGATATACTTTTTCCACGAAGTATCCTGTTTTTCACATACCTGCAAAATCACCAGCACCTGGTTTCTAAATGTGTGTCATCTTAACCTCTCAGGTATCATCCTTTGGTTTTAGCTCATTAGGGCTAAACTGACGACTGTTGATCTTTCTGCCTCTGAACTGTCCCTTCCAGGGGGGCTGCATCTGTGCAGTCTTTAGCAGTGGCAAGTGCACAGGAAGGATGATCTAAACCAGTTATTACCCTATTTGCAGATTTCCCTCCCTGTTACGGTTTTGTCTCCTATTGACAGGACAATGCTAAACAATCTGGCAAATCTTAGTCATCATCTAGGGAGCTAAATGGCTAGCTGGCCATTTCTCAGTGTGGAGGCTTAAGCAGGATTTTCAAAGATGTTTTGGTATCAAAAAAGGGTGCATCATTAGGATTTTTGAAAGTACAAAGCTTGATCCTCTGTTCATCAGTTCTGTGATAGCTAGAACCTAAAGCACACATTTGCATCTTTAGTCATCCAGATACCTACAGAAAGTGTACATAGCTTTCTACACTGACCACCAGACTAACAGCACCATCTGACTTCTTTCAACCAGTTTTGAACTCTCTAAATATTTCTTTTTTAAACTTAGGAACCCTATTTGAATAGCAACAGTCAGGCACACTTTGCTGATGAATCATACAGTCCATTTGATCTTAAAGTGGATATAATGGCTCTTGCATATGTATATGTGCCCAGTGTAT
The DNA here is from genome assembly GCA_013389825.1 of Crypturellus undulatus. Lineage (NCBI taxonomy): Eukaryota > Metazoa > Chordata > Aves > Tinamiformes > Tinamidae > Crypturellus > Crypturellus undulatus. The sequence continues at coordinate 165,650 of VWPW01002640.1, read as the reverse complement.
TTTTAAATGCTTCGCTGAGCCTGACCTTCCATGTGCAATTCCCACCTTAGTGAGTCATATCAATGGAGAGGTTATATTTTTCACTGTTAACTTCTGCTATATTTCCTTATAAATAATTTGAAAAATCTGAAAAACATTTGATCCTCTCTATTAGAAATAATCTGATTTGCACTGTGAAAACTGAATGTAAATTCACCTGAATCAGTTAGTGCCTAATGAAATCCCTGTATTTGTATTTCTTCATATATGATGAATCCTCTAATGAAGGCTCTGTTCTGCACTTTCTTCTCTTACTCTTTCATATCTTCCTACACATTGACCACAAGTTTTTACAATACCTTTTATATCTATTAGATTAAAACCTCTGCAAATGCAAATAGTGGTTACAGCAGCTACTTACAAAGTTCTTGAAATGACATGTCCATTCTGGATATTTTCTCTGTGGCAGGGGTTATAAAAGCAGCAAGAGCTGGAAAAAGAATACAAAAGGCATGAATTAAAATTCAAGGCAGAAACAAAAGTTTAGTAAAGCATCACGTCTACTGAAATGTTATCCACCTCCCCAGGATGAGAACCAGAGCAGCAGCTGCTGGTGGGAAACTGCTAGAAAACTCAGTTCTCCAGCAGCAAAGGGAACTTGTAGGACTGCAGGGCTCACGAGCTGCTGGGCTCAGAGCAGCAGGGGCTGGCAGCCATCAGTGACTTGGAACCGACGATTCTGTCAAAGAATTAACATATTATGAGACTTTTAAAATTAATCATAGAATCACAGAATGCCTAAGGTTGGAAGGGACCTCTAGAGGTCATCTAGTCCAACCCCCCTGCACACGCCGGGCCACCTAGAGCACGTGGCACAGGGCTGCATCCAAGCAGGTCTTGAAGAGAGAAGGAGACTTCACAAGCTCTCTGGGCAGCCTGTTCCAGTGCTCTGTCACCCTCACCGTCAAGAAGTTCTTCCTTAAGTTCCCATGGAACTTTTTATGCTTCAATTTGTGGCCATTTCCTCTGGTTCTGCCAGTGACCACCAGTGAAAAGAGGCCAGCCCCATCCTCCTCATTGCCTCCCTTGAGGCACTTATAGACACAGATCAGGTCCCCTCTCAGCCTTCTCTTCTCCAGGCTGAACAAGCCCAGCTCCCTCAGCCTCTCCTCATAGGGCAGATGTTCCAGGCCCCTGATCATCCTCGTGGCCCTGCGCTGGACTCTCTCCAGCAGCTCCACATCCCTATTGTACTGGGGGGCCCAGAACTGGACACAGTGCTCCAGATGTGGCCTCACCAGGGCTGAGTAGAGGGGCAGGATCACCTCCCTCGACCTGCTGGAGATGCTCCTCTTAATGCACCCCAGGATGCCATTGGCCTTCTTGGCCACGAGGACACACTGCTGCCTCATGGTCAACCTGTCGTCCACCATGACGCCCAGGTCCCTCTCTGCAGAGCTGCTCTCCAGCAGGTCGGTCCCCAGCCTGCACTGATGTCTAGGGTTGTTTCTCCCCAGGTGCAGGACCGTGCACTTGGCCTTGTTGAATTTCATGAGGTTTTTGACCGCCCAGTTGTCTAGTCTGTCCATGTCCCTCTGGATGGCAGCGCAGCCCTCTGGGGTGTCAGCTACTCCTCCCAGCTTCGTATCATCTGCAAACTTGCTGAGGGGGCACTCTGTGCCTTCATCCAGATCGTTGATGAATAAATTGAACAGGACTGGACCGAGGACTGACCCCTGGGGGACTCCGCTCAACACAGGCCTCCAACTAGACTCTGCACCACTGATCACCACCCTCTGAGCTCTGCCATCCAGCCAATTCCCAATCCACCTCACCGACCACTCATCCAGCCCACACCTCCGGAGCTTGTCCAGGAGGATGCTGTGAGGGACAGTGTCAAAAGCCTTGGTGAAGTCAAGGTAGATGACATCCACCGCTCTCCCCTCATCTATCCAGCCGGTCATCCCATCATAGAAGGCTATCAGATTAGTCAAGCATGATTTCCCCTTGGTGAATCCATGCTGACTAGTCTTGAGCACCTTCTTGTCCTCCACGTGCCTGGAGACAACAGCCAGTATGAGCCGTTCCATCACTTTTCCAGGTACGGAGGTGAGGCTGAATCTCAACTTTGGTAAGTAAGAAAAAATGGAGGAGCCTGAAAGAAGCTCAGCAATGACTGAAGGACCTGTGCAGCTGAAGAGACTGGATGCTGGGAGGTACAAGAGGTTCTCGGTTCCCAGCAGCGAGTCACCCTGCAGGGTCCCCACAACCACCTGCACTCCAGGCCACCCATGCTTCCTCTGCGGACACCATGAGCAAGGGAAGCGACACCAGGCTAATTATCATTAGCAGTCACTCTCAAAGTGTTTAACAAATATATCCGTAACTCAATTCTGTCAGGTGACACAGCCATTACTTCTACATAATACTGTATCTAACATATACACCTGAAGCTTCTGTACTTAGTGGCCCAGCTCTGGGGACTAAGCTACCTTGGGACTAACAGGTTTTGAGCATCTTGTTGTACATGCCATTAATATAGAATAAGGCCAGAAACCTCTCTTAGGGAGCAATAGCAGTTTAGGAAAGAAACGTGGATGTCTACAGCTGATCGTTCCAGACACACAACAGCCAAATCAGTAATTTTCTTTGTGTAAGTCCAGACCATTTTATCACAGTGTAAACATCCAAACATATATTTCTAAGCTGTAGATAAGGATTTGCATTTTAGTAGATTGCAAAAATATTTGCAGATAGTTGCCAAAATCAGTTTCCCTAAGAGCAGAACACAGATGTCAAAATAAGACAGGAGGGATGGTGCACGAGTTGGCCTCTCTATAAAATAAGAAGCTTGTTTCTCATTTCCCCACCTTTCAGATTTTGTGAGCAACTTCAAGAGAGCATCTCTCCCACATTCAGGTACCCCAGAACATGTTGTTTACCCTTCTGATCCTACACACAAGCCCTAGACAAAGCAACCAAGCCAGGGAGCCTACAGACCTTCCTTCATGAGGACCGTGATGGCTTTAAACACCATATTTAGGATCAGGGACCAGCATCTTCTGCTTCAGCATCACGAGGGCTTTGCTCAGTGACCTCTGTCTTCTGTTAAAACACTACTTCACTTCTCTGTACTGTCTCTGGCAGAAGCTCACCACACCAAAGTGCTTTTATTTGAGGGCTTCAGGTACAATTGTGATTGAGGCAAGCAGCCTTGAACTCAGTGCCTTCACTGGCTCACTTAAACACTAGCTAATTGGTTGGGAGTTTCTCTAATTAAGTTTAATCACAGAGCTACAGTGTCTGTCCTAGCAAAAGGATCCTCTTCTTCCTCAAAAATCTTTATTAACTAGAGGGTGTGCAGCTTAGTTTAAAATAACTTTTAATAGTGTGGTAATGCTAGCAAGGAACTTACAAAACAGAAAGAATATTCATTTCATTTGCGAGGATGTCCTGGATACCATTACATTTAACTTTGATGCCCAAAGCACAAGCTAATTGCATAGATATTTTTTAGATGGATCATCTTCATTTTATATCCTTTTGTCAATCCAAATCTATTTAGTACGCTGCCTCTAGAGCGCCTGGAAACACAGAGCCTCTTGCAGCCACCTCTGTGGCAAAGGCTATAAAATTCTAGTCAGACTTCCTAAGTAGTGAATCCCTAGGGACTTTTTCACACCAGTTTTAATAGCTCAGTCCGTGACTGCTCTCTTAGTTCTCCCAGCCTAAAAAGAAAAAAAAATCTGCAATCACTTCCTTACCAAATTAAGCATAAAATATGGGATGTGTCATTTGATCTGCAAGATCAACTTCCGTAGGTCCAAAGAAAGGAGAAATGAGAAGACTGTTTATTTAGTTCATTGGCCCTCAAAGACAAGAAAATCATACAGATTATCTGCTTTTTGCCTCAGTCCTGCCTGAAGCAGGTGAAAAGAGGCCAATCCAGTAGTCACTGCATCTGCACAGACAGGATTTGGTCATTAAATTTCTTTCTTGGTAGCTAGCTACCGGAAGGAACATAAATTAGCTGAATGCTTTCTGACTCTGACATGCTTTTAGCGGACAGAATTTTCTGCTGTCAGCAGAAGAGAGCTGCAGTGGCGCTTGCCAGCAGCTCTGCAAATTGGAGCACAGCCAGTGTCTCTGCCATAAACCTCCAAGGTATATTTGCCCTTATGTAATAACATTTATCACAAAGGATCGCAAAGTGCTTTGAAACTGTACAAGATACATTCAACAAGCAACAGATCCTCAGGCGTTGTCCAGGGCACAGCTACCCTGACACACACTGTAGCTTTGTGGGGTCTTAAATAGCGGCATCTTCTGTTCAGCTTTTCTAAGCATATTTTGGATGGAGGCTCTGTTTTACTATCTATTTTCTGTAGGATTTGTTCTGTTTAAAATAAAAATTGAAATAGAGTGTTAATATTGAACATCGTCTTGGCTCAGTTTTTTGCAAACATTTATATACAACACAGACACAAACTCTTGTTACCGTCTTAAGAGCAAGTTCTTATAATGCCACAAAACCACTTGACACATGATGAAACCACGAGCACAAGCTCCACAGATTGGAATTCAGTTTCAGGACACGATTAGAGTCCCAGCATCCTTAAGAGGTCTTAGTTATGCAGTGTCACAGATCAAAGGTGGTTGGGATTCCTGGTACTTTTACCAATTAGCTAATGAAAATTTGCAGTTGTAAAGTCCAAATCTCCTGAATATTACCTTGAAGCCTTGAAGTAGTTTATGTAAATACCATCTCCTTCTCGCCCTCCCACAACAAACAGTTAAACTGTATCAAGTAATTTGCAAATTATTTCAAATTCCTGTTTGGAATAAATAATAATAGATGTCTTTATTTTGGGATTCCCCACAGTAAGGGACAGATTTGGAACAGGAGAGGACTGCAATGCACATTACCAAACAAATGAGCAACCTGAGGCATTTTAAAATAAAATCCAGTAAATCTGAACCTTGGGAACAATCCAAATATAACAAGTCAGCAGGATGTGCTTCCCTAGGACTGCGTGAAAGCTCACTAAAAATAGCAAGACAAAGGAAGATCTGGTCTCAATGCACAACCTAATCTTAGCCTACCAAGCAGGCAGCAATATCCAATAGATAAAAATTGGTAGGGATGCAAAATTGGAATAATTAAATAAATCAGAAAGTGTACATCAAGTGGAAGAATTAAAGTTAGATGAAAAGCTCATTGGTTATACATTGGAATTTCTGTGGATTTAATCTCAAGATCTTAAATTTACTAAATCATTGTACCACAATACAAAAACCATCATAGCCATTCTCTAAATATGAAGAAAGGACTGTTTGCTTCCACTGCACACTAGCAACAAACTGTCAAAAGCTCTTCATGAAAAAAAAAGCCCATCTAGATGCCAGTTGAAAGGGAGCTCTCCCATGAGCAGTGCTGACACTGGTCATTTATCGCTGTCTGGTATGAACAAAATGCCCTTAGCAGTGATCCAGGATGAAATGCGTGACAATCAGTTAAGCTACAGGAAGAAAACTTGAGTGAATTAATACATTTACAATATACAATCTCAAATCACATCACCTGCTTGTAGAGGAAACACAGAAAGTTGGTATTAATGCCAGTAAAAAAAATTATCACAAAGGAGAAACTCTGTGACTTCTACCACCAATAGCTTAGGGAAAACCTTTCCCATACCTAGATGATTTGAAATATGCAAATTCTCTGGAATTCAGAATTGGAGAAGGAAAATCAAAATCCCCAGAAAAACTCGTGCAAATTTTCTCAGAAACAAATATTTGAAGTGTTTAAAGGCTCTCTATCTTCATAAAATAAATCACATGTGATGCTTAAATTTCAGGAGAAAAAAAAATCTAAACTAGAACACTGTTTTTTTTAAAGCATATTTTCCCAATAAGCAGTATTATGCATTCCTGTTGTCTGTATGTATGCTTATCTGTGTAAAAGACTAAAGGTCAGATTCCCTGTGTTTTATATAAAAGTATTCAAAAGTATTTCAGATAAAAATAATTTTTACTAGAGTGATTTTTACAAAACAACCTGAATCATCTCCATAACCTGATGCCTCAGACCTGATGTTTCATCTGTGAAAAGTGTTTTTGATTTACCACTACGAAATAAGGTCCAAGGTGAACTCAGAAAAATAAAGTTTGCTGCTAGTTGATATGTTGTACAAATAATAAATTTTTTGAAAATCATATATGTATTTATTACAACAAGATTTGACACTACTAACATACTACACAGAAAATAAAAGATATCTGAAAAATATAGCATAAACCATGTTGACTATAGAATGAATTTAACAGTAAAATATCTTGCAAATCTTATATGATCTCTAATGACTCAAAGGCAAAAGCATGACATACAGAGATAAGAAAGTGATGCTGAATGGTGGAAACTCTGGATTTTAAACAAAATATTTATTTGGTACAAATTTCCATAAAGGCCCTACTGCTCATTATCATTCACATACACAGGAAGTGAGAGGACTCTGCCCTGATAAGCACAGTACCTAAGTAGACAGGACAAAAAGGACTGACAGAGAAAAGGAGATTTAAAATGAGATGAGCTGAGTAAGACCATCTGGGACAGGTGTCTCCCGCATAAGAGACAAGGCTATTCCTTCCTTCTGGCATTTTGATTTCCCCGAGGATTTGGAACTAATAATAAGTGTGTGATCAGCAGTGCAAGAGCTAGATTTCCAAGACACACATAATGGTGCATATTAGCACAGTCATGTATCTGAAAAGCACATTTCCACAGAACTGTCTGTTAAGAACTGGGGCTGAAAGTCTCATTTCTGACACGTTGCCCTTGGTGAGCCCAGTGCCGCTTCCTGAACACTGCTGCTTCTGCTTCATCTACATAACTAGCTATGTTGCAGTTTGCAGTGTTGGTTTCACATTTTTGTAGTATGAAAGAAACACTAAAAAGAAAGAAAACAGTTTTAAAATTACAAATATTGTCAAACGAGCTAAAGACTAAGCACAGTAGCTGATATAACTCTTACTTCATTTTTATATAATTATTTTTAGGTTTATGATGTCTCTTTCAGGAACATATATTAAAATAAACACGATATCAAGCAATCCATGTTTCAAGAACTTCTCTGTGAAGTCCTAAGGAGTTACTTCATATATGCTCAGCATAAGGCACAAGTGCAATAACTTGAGGACTTCCTAGTTATTCCAGTTATCCCCAGCTAGTCCCTCTATACAATTATCTTTGAAAGGTTGATAACAGCTCAACTGCCTGCTCTTATATTATGCAAGAGGCCTGTGTGAGCCCATGACTTTAGGATCCAGCTCAGTGGTAATAAAGTACCTAAACAATAAAGAATTATGAGGGTTGCTTTTTCCTCAACATGGAGACAAGACAACACAATTGGGGAATTTTGTCCTTGGGTCTATTGCTTTTTCACCCTTACCTCTTACTCAGCAGCTGTAGCTTCTAGTACCACAGCTGCCCTGGCTACGACAAAGAAGCAACATGCTTCCTTCCAGATGTAAACAGCACACATCTCTCCCACTAAGATACATGTAAATAGGTATATTCTTCTGCTCTGACCCAGAGAGAAATCTGTACTAGCTGAGTGTCCTTTCAAGAAAGTCTGCACAGAGTGGGGATAGCCAACAATCTGTTTCCTCCTGTAAGCTCAGCAGCCACAGCCAAAGCCAATGTGGCTGCTGTCTGCAAGGAGCAGAGCTTTCCTAGGACCTCTGGCCTTTGAGGTAACAACAAGCCGCTTTGTCCTCTTGCTTTTGATTGGTATCTAAGAAGGTATTTCACAACCACACACATGGTATTACAGCTAAGCAATCACAGCTGAATTTCTTAGGAACAGAAAATCCTTGGGTGCAGAAGGCCCCTTATGGCAAAGAGTGTGTTTTCAAAGCTAAAACAATCAAGCTGCATCTTTCATTGCACGTTAGCAGCTTCCTTATTCTCACAAGGAAAATCATCAGCCACTGGAGAGAGAATACAGAAAAAGGCTGGTTCAGCCATTAGTGATAGATTTGTTTTCTAGGCTTAATATTTGTCTGGGGATTGTCATGTTAACAAATCTGCCTTTTAAAATAACATTTGCTTAAAGATTTGACACTCTGAATTACAGCAGGAAGTGTAGTATTAAAATAATTGTATGACAAATTCAAAGCAATCCGGAATATCCAGATATCATAAACTGTCTACGGATGTGCAAGCCACCCCTTTTGAGGCTAAAGTAGCAGCCTGTGTCTGTAATTAGAGCATATGCTGAAGAAACAGTTTAGATTTTATGTGTCTTCCAAAGTAAAACATCTGATTTTGAGTCATTTAGGACTCTTCTCTCACTAAGCTAACCACACATGTTTGCAATGCTTTCTGTGTGCCTATAGAAAGCCATTTCATTTATTTTCTTCCTTAGGATAAAGTTGTTTGCATGTTTCCTTTCTGAAAAGAAAAGAGATGATCCTCCGCTACGTAATGTGTTCAGCTCCAAAGCATGCCCACTGCATCTGCTGGCTGAGACAGGAGACCCAAGGAGGAAATCCTGTGAGCGGGAAGCTAAAGCTAAATGAATTGGCATGTAGAAGTGCTAGCCTAAGCCGCACACGCCATCAAGACAGCCAAGTTCTAGCACCTTTAGCCAAAATCTCTCTGCAACCTTAATAGCATAAACATAGCTTTATGAGAATACTTTCCTGCTTATTTCTGTTGAAAAAAGTACAAAAAGAAAGAAAAAGGGCAGAAACTTCATCACAAGAAATCCCAAAAGCCATTTGACTCCCAAAAACCATTTACAGGCATTGAACCTTTGCATTTAGCAAGACTGGCCCTACACCTACTGAGTGAACACCCAGAGCAGGAGTCTGTCTGCAGTGCCCCAGGGCTGATGAGCATCAGGGAGGAATGACATATCTGACAATCCCCTCTTCTATACATCCTAAGTACAACACTGTAGTTAATGTACTTGAGTACAGGCAAGTACTATATTCTGGTCCCAGTAGCCAGCCTAGAAAAGCTAAAGCCATCTTTGACCCTCAGCCTGACCACATTTGGTTGCTTCTAGGGGTAGAATTAGTACTCTAGTCCTATAGAAACATTTACTGTATGTTATTTATAGAAGACAATTTTATGATAGCTTGTCTCTAAATGGAAACATTCTTGAACACTAGCCCTAGCCTATAAACTATATTTAATTTCTATATCTAGATTGGTGGCCTCCAGTGACCAAGATATATTTACAAATTCATTATATACAGGATAATTTTTGAAATTTAAGTGACACTGACTAGAAACAGGCTTCTCTCTCTACATTTCAAACATGAATGGTGATACTTAAAAAATGAAAATTTGCTATCCAAGAAGATGCATAATCCATGGTCATGCATTTCACTTATTCATTTCAAATTCTAATGGAAAACAAACATGAAAGGGGAAGAGCATTGATAAATCAAGCTTGCCTAAAACTTGAATGCATATTCATGAAAAAAGGTTTGAAGTATTTGCCTTATTCTAAAACCATCTGCAGATGATATTTGTAAAGGGAAGAACACTATTACTTTTTTACAATTTACATAAAATAACAAGAATAATTTACACTTTAATTTGAGGTCTCCAAGAGCTTCACAAATAGTAATTACCCATGAAGAAAGAAAAGGTACTTCTGAAGATTCTGTAAGGCAAGAATTTGAAGGGAAGAAAGACAGAAGGCTTTAACTGAACTACTTTCTACAAATATTTGCAGCAGTCTGCACTGCTGCACTTTGTAACACTTCTAATATCACTAATGCATGCAACTCCTTTTCTTTATGGAGCCTGTGAACTCTCTAGGCAAGCACAGCACAACAGGTACACTAAAGTTTCCAAAGCTTCCCAAAGCACAGGAAGCAGTTAGTAGAAACAGTGAGAGAGGGAGCTCTGGGTGTTTATGGTGGCAGCAGATAATCAAAGGACCAACTCCACAATAAAGCTGAAATACTACTTTAAAGCAACTATCAAGAGGCAGCTTGAAAACTGGGTTTAATCTTCATCCTGGTGGACGACTGTCCACCAGGCACCAACAGCCACCTTCATACTGGCCAGGAACTTCCAAGGTCCCCAGAAGGAGGTCTGCTTACTAGGGAGCAGAAGTTTAACTTTGGTAGCAACTCCCCTGCCATGCATCCATGAAACTGAAGGAATGTGTCTCCATCTTCCTCCCTGCCACAGCAGGAGCGTATGTGAAGGCTGTGAAAGAAACCGCATCCAAGGCAGGACAGAGAGCCTCACCGTGACAGGCACAGCCCTGCAATCCTCACCCCACAGCACGCAGAGCACAAAGGCACAACAGGAGCAGTAGGTCAGCAGAGCAGTACCCGCATTACAGTTTGAAACTCCTGCTGCTAAAATAATTCAGGAGCTACATTGATAACACTCCTGGAGCCAGGTGGGCTCTGGCTTTCCCAAGCCTAATCAAAACAAGGTTCTGACTGCACACAGAGAAACAGAAAATGTGCAGTACTTCAAGGGAAGAATAAATGATCTGGCAGTTCTCCAGCTGAGTATTAATGTTGTTGTTTATTGTCATGAACACTGAAGTATAGACAGTGTACATCTTACACTATGCTGGGATTACACTGCAACCAGATTAATGACCCCGTGTCTACAGGCAGCAACAGCTTATGGCTACAAGCATTTTTTACTGTTTTACTGGTCCACAAGCCCTTCAAACGAGCCACTGGGTTCCTGTGCCCTTTTATCAAAGCAGCAGTGAAAGGCTACAGGGCTGTGTTGGGAACTGTGGGCAACTGAACCTCCCCAGCACGCACGCAGGCTGCCAAGCACACAGAACAGACTTGTCTGCTTCCTCCTCCTTTCAAATACTCCCAAAGCTTTACATGTTTGCAGTGAACTTGGCAGCAGTCCCAAACCAGCATCAGTGATGGATGCTGTGACGGACAACTTTGTTCTGCCTTCTGCCTCTGTTATCTGAAGGGTCTTGTGTCCCAGGAAGTACCAATGAGGAACTGTGATTTGAGGGATTTTTTTGATTGGTCTCTTTGAGAACGAAAAGAGTTCAAATGGGATATTTACTTTGTCTTTCCCATATTGTTCATCTGCACAAAGGTTTGCCACAATCAGTTTATGGCTAATCACTTCTCCGTCAGTCCAATTAGTCACTGCATATGATGTCAGTAGCTCAAGGAACCACTGGAGGCATGAGAAAGTTATCTGATTTAGCTGTTTTTCAAAACAGACATCTGGTATTGGGCTGCTATATCAATTATGATCTACATCAACGTTGGTGGCTTTCTGCACCATTGAAAAAAAAGCATTTTATAGTGTCAATAAAGCACAGTCCCAGCTCTGCCCTTAAGTCCATATCCAAAACATGCTGACTAGGTTTTGAACACTGGTCCTTACCCTTTATAGACTCTACTGACTTTCCTTGTGTGTCCTGTATGACCTTTGGAAAACATCACCCTAGCTATAATGATTCCAAGTCCACCTTTTCTCTTAGCTTAATGTTAACTGGATTTGTTACTTTTTGATGGAATATCCTCTTTATGAGAACTGTATAAATGACATCCTCTAAAGATATTGCTTTATTATTGCTTGCTAGAGGGTGATATGTGCACTCTAATACAGCAATATATATCTTCTCTATCTGTATCTTCAACAAATACAACAAATCAAATTGTGTTAGAATCTCTAACAATTATGCCTTCATCTTGGGATTAAGAGGTGGTAAACTATTCTGTTCTTAGAAAATAGCTTAGTTCTCCGGAGTCAAGTATATAATCTTTTTCTTAATTGCATAAATAATCATCTCTCTTTTTTTTTTTTTGTCCTATTATTGCCTTAAAAAAAATTGCCTTCAGACCAATAGGTCGAATGTCACAGCACAGTGACATTTTATTTTTCAGATAAAAGTTCCTTGATGTAATGCACAGCTATTTTTCAGTATCTATTTCTGGAACTCTTGAGGAGATACTTGGAGGTCCTTTCTCAGTTAGGTACCATGTAGGAGAAAGAAGAAAGAAGGCAAAAATAACTGTAATTCAGTAAAATATTTAGTCTGAAATGGTATCTTGAAAAAAAGTTAAGGCCAATTAAGGCCAACATAAATTGAAAACTGTCCTTTAGGATACTTTCCTTCATCTTTTAGGATGAAGGATTTAAAAAGCAGATGATAAAAATAAACTGTACTTCACTGGCCAATATTTTAAGAAATTCAGAGTAGACTTTGGTCTCTAGGTCTTTGGGTTGCTGACAGCACTTGATTTAAATACAGATGGATTTAGGAAATTCTCACCCCACTGCTACACTTTCTGGCATAAGTTTCTTTGCCAACTAATCCATGAATGCATTCTTCATAGGCAATCTGCTTTTCTTAATATTCTTTCTGAGGCAGTCTCTCACACAGACCTGCACTGATTTTTTTGATAAACTCAATATAAGCTCCATAAAACATTTACTTGTTTCGCTTAAAAAAAAAATAGTTCACAAGTTCTTTCGTGTTAAGTCTGGGGACTCTACCACATTCTTCACTTTATTAGGTGGTTTCTATTTTCTCAGTTCTCCTTTGAAATTGAAATACGTTACCCAGTGGCCAACTTTTAGTTCTTTCCTTTTAATTTAAGCTAGCATAGGCACTATCACTGTTCACAACATTTGTTCTCTGATCTGTACCTGGAAAGTAAAATGCTGGTAGCATTTATCTCTCTATTAATATTTAAAGGTAATATGTCCATGCCAAAAATCAAATGCTGCAGGGCAAGACTGAAAAAAACATGTGAGCTGTTGGCTTTCCGAAAGTGTCCAAAGAGCCAATGTCAGTTCTTAAGCTATGCATTAGCCTTTCCAAAGCATTTTAGATCTGTCTTTGCCATCCCTATTTCCTACAGATAGCAAATGATTGATGTATAATGTCACTCTATACCTGCATTTGCTTCTCTCCTGAACACTGTGGTTCTCTAAGCCTTTGTACTCTGGCTTTGACCACATTTTCATTTACCAGAAGTTCTGTTTGATCCATTATAGTGCTTGCTTTCTTCATATTATTGTACAGATATGTCTTCATTGAAATATAGGAACATACATTCATTCCTAGTCCATCCACCATCCTGTAGTGAATAGTTCTATTAACCCAAGAAACCAGCCACATATAGACTTATCCTTTTCCACCACAGTTTGCAACAAAAGTGACAGGATCTTCCTGACCCAGAGGCTACATCAAGATCATTTTCTGCAACAGCGCAAGGCATACAGACCTGTTCTGCTCCACATCACTTGGTCTGAAACCGTGAATCACATCCTTTGACTGATGCCTTTAACACAATAAACACACCTTGTAAAGCTTAGATCTGCACAGAGTCAATATAGGGCATTTATCTGCACACTAATGAGCGTTTTGCACTCTGATGGGTATGATATCACACTAAGCAATACTGTTTTTTTTCCAGCTTCAGGTACTTTACTGAGCACCTGTCATTCATCTGGGGCTGACATGCAATGGATTGCACATAACATATATCAGCGATTTCAAATTCAGCCAAAACTACTGGATAAATACCATTTTATCTTTGCAGTTTGTAACTATTCTATTGATTTTTTTTCCCAAAACCTTGTTTTCTTATGTTTCTGTTGTCTTCTTTTATCACCATTGCCTATACTGCCTACCTGATATTTTTACCACATTACAGTCTTTCAGCTGTCCTAGTCTATGATGTTTTATTCTTCTTTACCTCTATCATCTTTCTATGAATTAAAAGCAGGCACAAAAAACACGAGTATCCCCTTCAAACACTTTTCTGTTTCCAAAATTAAAATTCATTTTTCTCAGTCACAATATTTGCAGAAATCCTGAAGCTAAGAAACCTCCATAAATCCTCAAAGTTTGTCTTAATACCAATGTCACCATTACAAGTAATCTTCTATGTTTTTCATGACAACAAAATACATTCTGCTGTAATTTTGTCTATAATTTTGAAAAGACTTTTTTCATTTTATTTCGTGATTCACGATGCTCAAGAAAAGAAGCATTTCACTGGAAAACACTAAGTAAAGGGAAAAGAGAAACAGGTATTCTCCCACTCAGAGCAAACCTAACAAAACAAGTTTGGGAAAAAAAAAAGAAAGAAAAAAAAGTGTTTTTGAAAGGTTTCAGGGAAGAAATCAGCCAGCAACTGCACACTTCCTTGCAAACATTCAAACAATATGTTTCAGCATAAACATCTTGGAAAAACAACATAAAGAATAACTTGATGAAAAATGTCAGCTAGTTCCATATGCACTGGATTATATACATGATATCAGACTTCACAGACTGACACTGTAAGCTGGACTTCATTTCATACCAAAGCCAAAGCTACTTTTCACTCATAGTAGTGGAGGATAGAGGACATAGTGACTTATGAAAAGCATCAACCCTGCCAGGCTCTGCTATGCTGACCTGTGGGCTCAGTTAGCTCAAGTTGTCTTGTATTTACAAAGGCGTAATGGGAAGTTTGTACCTTTCCTGCTGCAGCTTCACGTGCTTTTTTGGCAGAGAAGATGCAAGGCAATCCAAGTTATTCAACCATTATGGAAGGGTTGAAATCCTTGCATTTGGTGTCAGGAGAAACAAAATGACAGATTGTTTAGACCAAAGGACTTCAGATCTCTAAACCTGCAGAAACCGTAGTTTTCTATTCAAGCGGCTATGATCAGTGACTTGTGTGGAGACAATCTGTTAGAATCTTCTTTCCTCCATGGCCGTATTTTAATATCCTGCACATTCTTAGTAGCATTAGTACTTAACCTAAATACTAATCCCTCTTAGAAACAGGATATCTCAGCTATCTTAAAGGAAAATCATGGTTTTGTCCTTTTGGACTAGGAACTCCACAAGAAACTGGCTGCAGAAGTTGAGAATTTAGTCAGACCTTTGATTTTGTCGAAGGATATTGAAATAATGTTCTTCTCTTTTCTGCTTTGCAGCTGGTGAGCAGAACAGTTCTGCTTACACAGTGTCCCTTGGAAGGGCCAGATGAACCTTGAGGTACCAAGATTAGTATTTGTGGACAGTAACTGGAAAGAGGTGAAAAAGCTTCAAAATATGTTATGGTGGGATAGAGCAAAAAAAGAGAAGTCTGTAGAAGCAGGGGGGAAAAAAAAGAAGATTTTGAGATAGTCTAGAACAGTCTAGTGTGTCAAAAAGAAAAATAAAGGAAAACGCAGCGTGCTGACTGTTCTAGATTTCAGCCTGTATATATCCCCTGAATGCTTTTATCTCCTAAGATGCAATTTAGACATATGTATATACATTCTGTACTAAGAACTGTAATGTGGAGTTATTTATGTTCCAGAATGTGCTCTGGGGATTTGCACCTGCTATTTGCATTAAAATAAAGAAAACCAATCTCAGAGTTTCCAAATTTCAGGCTTAAATTTAGCCACCAAGGTCTAGAATTCAAGTGCCTAACTTTCCCAGGTCAGCAATTCTGAGTTAATTTCCTCAGCACCAAAAGGTCCTCTAGGAAATCTTAGCAGGAACAAGCTTCTTTGCCTATGAAATATCTGTGCTAAAGAGAATTTTGGCTACCTACCAGGATGACCTTTCAAAAATATTAAATTCAGCTGGAAAAAAATAAAAAAAGGACCTTCCTCAGGTCTCTCTTCATTTAGTAGCTTCTGGAAGCCGTAGTAGTTGCATGTAGCAAAAATAAAATTTACCACAAAGGAAGTAGAATTCACCAAACTATTTTCTGTACCTTCATGAATTCTCTCCTCACTCACACATATTCATTGTTGTTAGTAATTTGATTCAATACATAGTCATAGCAAATATTCCCCTTTATTTTCATCTGACTCTTCTTGGCACATTCATTAGGATATATTTGTAAAAGCACAAGCAAAGACAAAAGAAAAAACCCAATGACTTGTTTACACGGATTTTGTTTCAGCTTTTCTCATATACTAAATTGTTTGAGAAGAAGCTTAAGCACAATCTCTAACTAGTTCAAAGGCTTTGGGGAATGCATTTTAAATGTACTATTTTAGGGCAACATTATGTATGCACTTTTAATATGCTAGGTTTTCCAGCTTAAAACATTAAATCTCAACAGATATCTGAGTGCTTACAATGCTAAGGAAGCTCACTTAACACTTTACATGATAAAATTTCTACCTATTATTTTGAAATATTATATGTCACACAACTAAACACTTTTCATTTTGATACCTCACAGGTACATTTTTAATTTCCATTCAACATATCTACTGCTTGTATTTTGTTATTTCCAATCTCATTTTTACTACTGCTTCTTTGACCATTGAATATAACACAATTTAAATAGTGTTTTAACCTTCCATAGAACAGAGTATTGGTTACGCCATGTACTGGTTATAACACTAATTTACAAAAGTGCTAACCCCTCAGCATCCCAGATACACTAACAAAACCTGTGCACTCAGCTTTTAGCTTGAAGCAAATTTCTATATTTTTTTTCACTAGGTGCTGTTAGAAATACAACTCCATTAAAATAGTTCAAGCTCCAATACCAAGACAAGGAAAAGCACTGTACAATGTTTAATTCCCTTAAAATCATCCTAATAACTCCAATGTCTTTAGAATAGAAGCTCAGGACTACATTTGTAGTGCAATGGAAATAAAGGCCTTAGATAGACTGCCTCTAGTCAAATGTAGTTATTTGATATCTAGATATTAAGCTACTTGTCACATATTCATGCAATTTATCTAATCTTAGATGCTGCTTTAAAACAGGATAAATCATATCCAGCAATGCCCATTTTTCTTCTACAGATGACAGGAGTGTACAGGTCATACAGAGATCTGTACTCTCAAAGTTTAGATGAGTTACAGCCTTAACACCAAGAGCAAAGTTTGACCCAAACAAAAGCTAGGACCATGCTGGCAGTCTTAGCATGCGTAGTATCACAAATCAAAAGGAAAAAAAAAAGCCACAGTCACATCAGTCCCATGTAGCTTTAAATTAGGTGCCCTGAGTGACACTACTGCTTTGTGTGGATTTGCAGGTTCTGAAAGATATTTCCATCCGTACTTTAAGGAAATAAAGTTAGTCTGAAAGAGGAAGTAGCTAGAAAGTGCTATTATGTCTACTAAGTGCTTCTACTGCGATGACTTTAGAGGGACTGGCCTAGAAGAGCAAAGCCTGAGAGGATATAATTTCTGTATGTCAATGCATCCTTGGCATAAACGCAAAGGGAGGTAAAAGAGCTAAAGCTGCTATAATATTTGTTGGGTATGTATAGCGTATTATATAGCTTGAGTACTGAGTATGTTGAGTTGAACATGTATAGCCTGAAACTTAGAGGAATGTTTCATCACAGAAATAAGCTGTGAGAGTAGCTTTCCGATGGGAATACTCAAGGTGAGAAATCTGTACAGATTCATGACAAGTTATGAAAAGGAGTTTATAAACCCATGCTTGTTAGAGCAAGGCCTAAACTCTATAGTCCAGGGATTCTATCTCTTTGCTGTAATGCAGCCCTGTGCCTTATACCTTTCAAGGTCATGAAGTTTTAAAATGCAAGCAGATTACTTAAATGGTAGTGTTCTCATGATGTTTTATATTGCTGTGGAACTATAATCTCCCTATGGCAATGGCTGCAATTAACCATCTTGAAAAGACACTGTGATCACAGGCAAGAATCTTTCTGTCTTCATCATGGATAGAAAAATGCTTTGTTGTCTTTTGCTGGAAGAGAGCATCTCTACAGGGTAGTAAGATGCAACTTGGTAAGTTACCAACTGCAAAGAGCTGGTATACCACTGCTAGCATACTGCTACCATATTAGTACTAGTATTTCAGGACTTACAAGCATGCAAGGACCACAGCCTCTTCCAGAGTTAACCACATCAAAGATCAAGAACTTGCTCATCCTCATATTACCACTGTTATTGCTGCAAACACATCTCCTTATGGCCTTTTAAGTAGGTGCATCTTGAGCACACAGACTGCCAGTTCCAGCCTTACTTGAGTTGCTCAGATTCCTAATTCATTTAATTGACATGATTTGCATGACATAAAGAAGTCATAATCTCAGCAATCCCTTTTGATCACTCAAATATGCCTAAGAAATGCCAAGGATTAGATTCCTTCATGATTCCAGTCTTCATGATTATGAGAGTTAATGCTCTCACAGGGGACTCTATTCTCACAGCACTGCGGCAGAAATAAGATTTTTTTATATGAATTTATTAGCTCCCACTAGGTATTTACTCACAAAACAGTCTCTGATTCCAGAACGTATTTGAAGCTGACTCTTCAAAAAAGATGCAGCACGTGATTATCCAGATCCTAGTACAAGCAGTGCTACAGAATTTAAATCACTAATCACTTCCCTGCAAGGATTTTAAGACTGTTTTCTGCTGAAGTATGTTTTATTGTTGGAACTTATCCACAGTTTGCTAGGGGGCAGCTATGTAAACCCTTAAAATTATTGTGTGAAAAGCTTCAAAGTGAATTTTAAAAGAAAAATGAACTAAAAACAAAAGGCAAATTAAGACAGAATAATTTATTAATGATTTATTAATTCATTTACCACAGCCATATCATGCCAGGTTAATCCAACTCTTTTGGTTGCTGTAATCTGCTGTGTAGAAAGCCAGTTATCTCATCTATCTGGATTTCATTAAGCATTTGTGATGCATTATAGCACTGAAACTTTCAGTGATGCTAGAGAAAGAGAAGGAGTTCAGTAGAGGAAAATAAGGCAGATAGATAAGCATCTGGTTTTAAGGGAACCAAACAGACAAGGCATCTATCTGGAAAATTGAGATGTGATGTCAACATAGCAGCTGGAAGAATATTTCTTTTTTGAGTGCCACTGAACACGTTTCAGGCTAGATTCACCTAATGTAATGTGCATAACCACTAGTTATCTGTGCTCAACAAACACTAGCTTGAATTGGAGAACAGTGATAAGAGGCTAAATGGAACATCAGAAGAACAAATAAGTTTATGAAAACAGTTAAATGGTCTGATGCCTGTGACTTGTCCATAAGTACCAAATCTCAGTCCATTCTATGTTCTTATGTTCCCAAGCAAGTCACTAAACTGGTATTTCCAAAAACACTTATGCAACTTCAGTGCCTGCGTCTGACTTCCAGAAGTAATACAAGTCCTTCTGACAGGATATAGAAATCTCCTCGTTCAGAACTGCCAACTGGCTGCTATGCCTGGGAGCCAGCTGTGCAACAAGAATGAGGCAAGAGCATCTTGATATAAAAGAAAGAGTCAAAACCAATGCTAACACGCATCATCTAAGACTAGAGACTTCTGACCTCAGTCAGTTCACACACAGCAGACATCATTGCAGACACTACTAAAAGGAGAGGCCTTGAATCTACCTTTTCCATGCTCATTGCTGTCTATAGTTCTAAAATATCACTTGATTGGTAGCTATTGCCTTTGGTGACAGTAGTAACCATTACTGCTTTTGTAACAATTCTGTGCTATGTTCACTGGTCACTTATAGTTGATCATATAGATGGAGGTACATGACTCAGAGCATTAGTACTTTGGGTCAGATAATGCAAAGAATTTCTTAAAGAAAACTCATATTTGTCTGCTTCCTGCTAAAATAGCATAATCCTAACCCAGAGGAATAAGCAATTTATGAAAATAACTAGAGAAGTACCACATCAGTGGTAACTAGTAACTCACAAACACGTGGAGAGCAGGTAGCTGCAGAGCAAGTTCCCACACAGGAGTGGAAGGTCTGGCAGGAGAAACCTGACCTGACAACAGAAAATCTTTCACGTAGGTGTTCAAAAGCTATTTTTTTCCACTCGGTTGAGGAATAAATTATGCTCTTGCCTCCTTGAGAATACTGGAAAAATCAATGATTGTCTTCAGTTGCACACTGAGCAATGCACAACGAGCACACTGAACCATATCAATGACATGATGTAGTTTATAAAACTGAGCAAATAAATGCTGCATGATCCCAGAAGGAATGGGGCCAAATGGGCATTATTCATGTTCTGGTTTAAGGTGCAGGAAAAGGAAAATAAATGAAAACATGAAGCTAGAATTGCAGAAGACAGATGAGAACAGACAGTAAGAATGGAAGCATTAATCTCCTCCATTTTTACCTGTATGCTAACAGGAGCACATTGATGATAGTTGCTCAATGGATGTTTTACACCCACACAGCATTGGCCATCAGCTTTCCTTCAAGCTCAAATGCTGTAAGACAACTGAGACTGGGCGAGACAACTGAGAACTGGGGACCTGGGTCCCCCTAGACCCTAGCAACACCTATCTGGAATCTGTATCTGTGTGAATAATCTTCAGTGCAAAAGTGAAGCAACAAAGGACATTTCATTAGAAAAGGGCATGACCGTGAGACTGACAATAGACTGATGCAGAAGGATTCTAGACTTAATTACAAACGTATGGGCAGCCTAGTAGCACAGCTTTTAGCTTAATGAAGCGCTCCTCTTCACTTAGCTCTTGTGGGCATGCCAGATGATTACTGCTGATACGAGCTCTATGCTGCAGCAGGAAGCTGTTCCCCGTGCAGGGTCTCTAAGGCTTCAGTTTTAACAGTTTTGAGTTTTCAGATACGAGGCAGCCATGTGTAAATAGCCCCTTCATCAAGGATTACAGCCATCCAGAACACTGGCAAGCCTTAAGCAATGATAACTCTCTTGTATGAGCCATCTACTCCCAGTGAGACAGAAATGGTGCTTGCATGGGGCAGATTCAGCACTTCTGTCACAGTAACCTGGTCGCGTGGTGGCTCACTCATGTCAAACCTTCCCTCAGGCTGAAGGGTTTGGTTGGCAGCACTGCTCACACAAAGCAGCACAAAGTGGGAAGTTGATTAATAACCTACCTCACTGGAAATGGCAGTCCTGCTGCAAAACCTCATATCCACAAATAATTCCACCCTACAGAAATAGAGTTAATTTAGGCAAGTTGTTCTGCAGTCATCCATGGCTTCTGCTCCCAAGGGTTCAGCTACTCATTGAGACTGGCAAGAAGAGCGCAGAGGCACAGTATAGTCTGCACTTCTGAAAAGTAAAGAGCCCAGCAGTAAAGAGCAACTAAATGCATGAAGTTTATAGTCTCTTGTGTACTTGCAAATTACCCATAGAAACATCAGATAAATTGCTTCCAAAGGAAAGCAACGTTTCATTTCTCAGTAACTAGAGAATCCTCCTTCATCCTTTGCTCTGTTACATGAAATGCATCTACTCACTTATAGTACATACTTCTATCTTAAAAGTAATATTCCTCTTAAAATATTCTCTCTCATTTAGAAATTAAACCTGACAGATGGAAAAACATCAAAAAGGAAAAAAAAAAAAAAAGAAAAAAAAAGGAAAGAAAAAAAAATAGTAGAATTAAATAAAAATAAAAGGAAAAGGCAGCCTCACAAGTCAGGAAAACCAGAGCTGAATGTAACATACAAGAAAATCCAGTAACAGAATTGTAAACTCACAACAGTAGTGACCACACCACGCTTAAATTTTGCCCTTGCTGAAGGTCACCAGAAAAATTGCCTCAGAAGCAAGTCCAAAGCATTCAACACATATCCAGGAGAGACTGAGCTAGACTGAATTTTTAGGCAATAATGGGAAAAAATGTATATATTTTCTTAACAGTCTGAATGCTCACAGTGATTTACCTCCTTTGTCCAGGAAATTAAACTGCAGATTTTATATGAATATGACTTCTAAGTTCTTCTGGAGTTGGAAATACTCAGAGGAACTGCATTCTCATCAGGTTTTGGCAGTCGTGTTTCCAAAACCAGTCTCAAAATGATTCTTACGGAGAATACTCAAAAGGATCCCAAAGGAGCAAAATACGTAGGCCATGTAGTTTCGCAGAGAGCACGTAGAATAGTGTTCTCCTTTAATTAGATATTTTGAAACATAAGGTTTTCCCTTTGCTTTCCATTACAGAAACAGGAGCTCTGTTCCTTTTTTTGCACAGACAAAAGAGACTAAGGTTACCAAGCATAGTAAACAAAAGCTCTTATTTTAATTCTACTTTTAACACTGCTGCATTTTCTGAATCTCTTGCAGGGCAGAAGTTACGGACAACTCAGCCCCAGAACTTTCCACTTTACTGCACTAAATTAATAACATCCTTGCTAGAAGGCACCATGAGTCAGATAAGTCACTTTAAATATAATGCTTTACGATAAAGTCTAATTTAGTGGTACTTACAGCTCCAGTTTGCAGGTGTTTTCCCAGATAGAATAGAATAATTGATGCTCCAAAAGTTAACAGAGTGTTTTACCAAAAATAAAAAATAAATTAATTAATTTAAAAAAAAAAAAAAAAAGGAAAAAAACCCTGTGATCCTCAGCTGCTCTTTCTTCATACCATATGCTCAACATTGACTTTTTAAATTAGGTTCCTGGAAAGACTCAGTCTGAGTCTTTAAAATGTTATACTATTTTCTTAGGTTTAAAAAGAAAATGACTGCTACTTTGATTTAATCCTAAAAACCATCATCCAGATCTTCTGAAATACTGTTCAGCCAAGCTAAGAGAGCCTCCTCGTGCCACCAAGGTCTTCTGGAGAACAAGCTGATGTGTGTGTCCTCTGTAACCCTAGCTTCCAAGCTTGTCTCTCAACAAAGATGGTTCAGGGTTAGTTTTCAACTTTTATCAGCTTTTCAATTAAAAAAAAATCATTGTACATGAACTCAAAATTTCCTCCTTAGAGCAAGCTTATTGTAACCAAAAATAACAACTCTAGTGTGCATACTACTTCTTTGATCCCTTTTGGTTTATGAGGAATCAGCTATTAGTTTTCAGGTTTTTCACTGCTGTTTTAAGTATGTAACTGTAAGCTCATTCTGTAACTGTAGCTCATTCGATCTCACACACAAAAACTAATCAAAATGAGATGCACTTGAGATCATTTTTTGTACTAAAAGAGAAGATTACCCCCATAACCCCCATCCCCAAAGGATTTGCATAGCAAAACACTTTTCCTTGTTCTCTGCAGCCCACAGCTGAGCTGCTCTTCCCTAGCAGGCTTCCTCCCTGCCACCTGCTTTTGCGAGGCTGTCCCCCTTCCTCACTTCCTAAAGAGCCTTTGCTTGCCAAGACACCTTCCTGATGGGGTCTGCTTTCAAAAAAAAAAAAAAATTAAAGTGCACCTTAGGAAAAGTTAATGTATCAGTCGTGCCTAAGACCACCCCTGGTACCAAGAACAGTCTGGGTGCACACTATTAAGCATCTGACCACCAGAAAGGAGTTGCTGAAGTCCTCGGCTGAGAAAGGAAGGTGCTATGCTACGTGAGCTGAAATCCCTGCAAGCTTATTGCTCTCGCATTATAACAGTAGACTCACATTGTAACAGTAGACAGAAGTAAATTCCAAGCATTCACACATTTATTTCCATAGGAAAAAGCATAAGCCAGGAAAAGAAATCTGCAGGACACTCACAGACATGCGGGACTTAAAATTACAGGCCAAGAGCCCTCTTGGAGTCCCTGAAGAGATTTGCGGTGGTGAAAGCAGCGGGAAGCTTGTGGTGAAGCGGGGAGGAATGTGGCAAGACAAAGAAATGTGGCAAAACAAGAAATCTTGTTTTTCAGCAGCTATGGAATGGATGGCGATTTCATTAAAAAAAAAACAGGATCACCCAGACATGACTATTTAGTAAATTCTGTCGGAGAAGAGCTAATTCTTTTTTATTGTTCTTCAGATGATAATACAAAGAGAAAAACAATAGTTTTGTCTTATGAAAGAATATTACTTCTAACTGCATGTCTACAGTTCAAGGTTTGATTGTGTCAGTTATATTAGCACACATTAAATAGCAATCAACTGAAATGCCAACATCTGGCTAGATACAAAGGTTGTCATTAAAGTTCTTTTACAAATGCCTCTGGAAGCAATTAATATCTGTATGGCATTCACAGTATCCTCCTAGGTGTTACCAGCAAAACACACATACCTAGCAGAACAACAAAGAATTTAACAGGATTTGAAGTACAGCGTTCCCATTTCTTGTGGATATTTTCAGTTGAAGGTACGTTATTTGCTGTGTGACTTCATTTTTGGCCAAAGACTTTAAACCTCCACTTTTTAAGATACCTACACCTCAGTATTTGCTGTAAAGAAAACACATCTCTTGTACGTACTGCAGATGTGTTTGCATATGGTAAGTAGTAAAATTTAAAGCTTATCTCTACAGTAGGAACAGTATAAATGTGTGGTTCTTTCTGCCAAGATGGAACCTCCAAGGTTGCTTTCCTTCTGAATTAACTTATCTCATTGCATGACATAAATGTTTTGATTATTTGTGTAAAATGTAACTAGGTC
Source organism: Crypturellus undulatus (assembly GCA_013389825.1). Lineage (NCBI taxonomy): Eukaryota > Metazoa > Chordata > Aves > Tinamiformes > Tinamidae > Crypturellus > Crypturellus undulatus. The sequence goes on along the minus strand of VWPW01002640.1, from coordinate 141,364 downwards.
ACTAGTTACATTACAGGTAACTAGGATGTATTGAGCCTCCAAAAGGAATTTTTTGGCTGGCCTAATGACTCTGTTCTTGCCTGTTGGAAAAATAAAGCTCTGAGTAAATACCTGCAACATTTCTGTTTATGAATTTTAAAACAGAGACAAGCACATGACAAGCTGCTTGACTGATGCAGAAAAAAACACTCCCCCTGCAAAAAAAATTCTTTGACCAATATTATACAAAAACATATAGGCACATGAAACAAGCAAGATAAAATAGTTTGGTTTTATTTACTCTAATTGTACCTTTCTTTTTGCTAGCTTATGCCATCTTTGCTCCCCAAGGAAAACCTAAGCAGATAGCTTTTCCTGCCCAACTCCAGAGTAATTCTGCTTTCTGGGATTCATTATTTGCATTTTAGACTTAATTACAGGCAAGGAACCAAGGCAATGAACAATGATTTCATGGCTTCAGTGTATAATGAAACAAAATTACAATAGACAGTCTGTCCTACATGTTTGGTGCCTTAGAAATTCACTCTTCTTGGTAAAGGACTCTGCCTGCAAGATTTCCGTAACTAGTACAATATGAATTTAACTCTCTGCTCTGCAATATTGCCAATATTTGCTTGCAACAAATATTGCAACATATCACCTTTAAAAAGTAGACATTTCCCCTGTATTTGCACCATAATACTCGAAGATGCCAGATTTTCAGCAAAATACAGATGGTTCACCAACATGGATGAAGAAAAAATGAGTCTTGAATAGGCATAGAAAGGGATTCCTAGTATTTGCTTACCTCTAATATTTTCTATTCCTTCAATGAACTATCACTAGCAAATATCCCATTTTTAGCAGCACTCTCAGACGCTACCTGTGAACTCATCTTGTAGATTTTTGTGCCAAAGTAGCTCTTCTGGAGCAAACCTGGAATCACTGGATGTAGCAGCTCACCATAACCAATAAAAAAAAAAAGCAGAATTTGGTTCTGTAGAGTTGTAGAAAGTAAAGGGGAAGTGATAGTGTTATCTCTCTCTCTCCTTCAGCAGGCAAAAGAACCACAAAGGAAAAAGCTATTTTCATTCAAGCGTAGTTCAAAGCATCTGTATTGTGAAACCACTTCCAGTTGAAACCAGTGGCTGATAAAAATTAAAAGATGTTCTGAACCTGATTTCTAAATACCTGCAGGTGTCCAATTTTAGAGAATTTTCTACACTGGCGAATAAATGTACCCCAAGAATCCATGACTAAAAATGAAGATTTAAATAAAAAAAAATTGTAAAAATGATCCAACTTCATAAGGGCAACTAAAACAAATCACTGAAACACATGGGAAGTGTTTTATTAGTCATCAGCTTTAAATTGGATGTCCTTCTGAAAGATATGCTGTAATTCAGCTTTAACTTACTGAAATTGATAGTTTTCAATTACATAGCAAGGAAAATAATAACCTTCACTGCAGGAATTACTGAGTCAAACCTGATAATTTACATTAGGTAAGCATTCAGAAAGACTGATCATAGTCCTAAAGTCTTTGCCTTTAGCACTGTATTTTCCTGTTGTATCTGGGTCAGGATTTGGCCCATACACAAAAGAACCACTGAATTCAAACAGTTTTTTCCATTATATAGTTATCAATCATCACAATCACAATTCAATGCTTAATTAGATCACTCAGAGTATAATCTTCATTTCCCAAAAGATACACCTGCAAACTTTCAGGTGTTTAGCCTTCCTTTACACAAGATATCCTTAAGGGCATCTGATAGAACTAGAATAATGTACTATCTTAAAAACAGGAAAAAAAAAAAACAACCATAACACCACAGGTGATATTCAGCTATGTATATTATAAACCCAAATTTCTCATTTCGTTTGTTAAACGCCCATCTTGCTTATCTTAAATGATACTCATGTACTTTTATGCTTGTATAAGGCTAATGATTCATGAGAACTCTACATTTTAAGTCCCTGTCTGTCTTCCCTTAACAATATTCATAAATGCTTTTATTATCTACAGTCTTTTAGGACTCTACAAAAAATCCCCACTGATTGCTACTGGAATTCCGTCACAACGCTTCTCTGTTTGTCTTCAAGCTTGCCTTGCCACATAAAATTTTGTTTCCATCCACTGGGACAGGTTCTTAATAAGTATAGATCTCTGCTGGTTTATTTGCAATGCTCAGAATAATTTATTATGTCATCATATGTAAACATATATCTGCCTGTGATATATTATTACCCTCTAGTTTGGCCTCTTGAGAAAACAAGGCTTATGAAATCTATCTGTCTGTCTACCAGTCTTACAAAAAACCTTTTAAATCTCTTGACCAGTTTCATTCAAGAGAATGAAATTGAAGAGAAAAATGAAGTAGAAGGGCTTAATGTACAATTTGCATGGTACATCGACTGTAATAGGTCAGGCACATTCAGTCTGGGATTATTTTTGTTTGGTTGTAATGGAAGCCACAGATATTTTTCCATTAAAAAAAAATGAATTTTTCCTATAATACATGCCAGCTCATGAGTTCAACATTCTTCAGCAAATTTTTTAAAATATCACATGTAACAGATCGGTATGACAGATTATGCAAGGTCTCATTCCCACAAGGATGAGCATACACTTATTTGTGTGACTATGGCTACAGGTGTAAATAACCTGAATTTCAAATGAAGTTTCAAAAATCATATTGGGTGAAGGTACAAAAGTCCTGCAACACCCTGGAAATCTCGCTTACCTATCTTTCTAGCATTTCCTCCTTATCCTTACCAAGACGGCTTTAAACATCTCCATTTGTTCTTGATACTTGCTTCAGCTGTACTGTATTTGTTACAGAAATGACCATAATAGCACAGGCACCACAATTCCAGCTACATTTCAGACCAAGAAAACAGATGTACTGAAAAGGAGAGACAGTCTCCTTTAGAAACCTATAGATTATTGATCCTATGGGGAAGATCTATCATTGTGTGTTCAGGTGGGCAGCAGTGCAGAAGAACACGAAAACCGACTTGACGATCTCTCTATTTAGAAGCTCTCAGAAACTGTCTATATTGTGCCAAAGCCAATAAACACAATAGTGAACAAATAAAGAAACCTTGTTTTTGACATAATATATGCTGAACTTTAGTTCCTTTCTTAGAAAAACTGTTTCTAGTACTCTTAAATATACAGTGCCCGCAAAAAATAGTCCTCATGTTGGGAAGGCAAAAGATTGAGCCTCCTACAGTAAAATTCTGCAGTGCTTCAGGTCAGTGAAACTGGAGACACAACTTGATTTAAGGCTTGAGACTCTTTCTGCCTAAATACAAAGAGGCACTTAGGTGCGTGAGGTTCAAGTTGTTCCATATCCAAATGCCACAAAAGGAAACAGATTGGGCTTGAAACAGGTATTACATCTTCAGAATGTGAAGATACATCTCCAGCAGCCTCAGCATCACGTGTGGAAATGAAAATTGCCTTTCTGGTAATACCAGTAATAAAGGGGTCCAAATTTCATTTCAGTTCTAGTTTTTTGGAATTTAAAGCCGCCTTTTTGAAGAAACACCTATCAGCTACACAGTGCAATAAAACATCAGCAGCTGTGACTACTTTGCCAACTATCTGCATTAGATTGAAGCAGAACTGAGAAATTTTATCCAGCCTGACCTGATAGAGAGTTTAATCCTGAAAAGGTTCTTAGCTCCTCAGATGTCAGTCAAGCAAACCTTGAAATAGAAACTGGCTTTATTTCCTCTGTAACAGCCTGATTTCTGCAATTCTCCACTGCATTCATAGTATGCAACTGCTTTTGAACTGCAGGCCATTACATTATTATAAATGAAAGAACCTTAATTGCATTAAGACCTTTCAAAATCACATTAATAGCAGATCATTGAAGTTTACTTCGAATAAGCTGTAGCACTCCCTCCAGTGAAGGAAACATTATTTTTTAACATATAGGTTGTTTTTATTTATGTTATAAACAAAATAAGCTTGCTACAATGTGGAGAAGCAGGATTATTACCCAGACCACATCAACATGGATCAGCTCCCAGCCTTTGCTAACTGTGCTTGTTTTATAACTACAATTGCATCATCTTATACCCAGGAGAATTTGACATACGCACACATACATACACATTCCAAATCTACAACAGAAACCACTACTTCTCTCAGCAGTGGGTATAAATGAATCATTAGGCCCACAGCAGGCATTTTCCTGGTGGTGTGAAACAGGTGCTAACTACATCAAAGTTGGTAGGCCTACAATTAAAACACCAGTCAGGGAGAAAAAAACAATGTGAACATATCTGCACACTGAGTTGGCAAAAATAACGGCTGTGCCTGCCCTGAAATGAGCAGAATATTTTTACTTACAGCAGTGGAGGAGCTCTGCCTCTATCACCGCATTTCAAGCAGAATGAGCAGCACAGCAACAACTCAGACTTTTCTTTTCTTGTGCTCGCTTGGCTCCCCACTTGCCTTTCTTAAGAGAGGTTCTTTCCCCCGGGAGTACTGCTGGAGGGTACAGTTGGCTTTTGCTTGGCCTCCATCTGTGAAACCGCACTCAAAAGCTGCCTTTACCACTTCTTCCTACACTGAAAATTCATCTTACAGAGTGACTGTTAATATTTGCATCCAAGAGGCACAAAAAGCAGTTGTGTTTGCGAGTCTACAAGCTCATCTCATCTCCTGCACAACTTGCCTTCAAAGAGATTTCATAAATTGGCAAGGCCCTGGTCGTGCCTGGGACACCTCCATCCTCCCCTCTGGTCAGGGTATCTTCTTCCAAACCATCCCTCCCTGACCCTAGTGGAGGGTAGGGATCTCTCCGGCCCTCCCTGTATCACAGTATTCTAGTTATGCGCACCTTTCGCTGGTCCCCACTATAAAATAGCTGTTATACATAAGAACATCCTGTCCATCCTTATCTCTGAGCAGAATGAAAGATATTTTAACTTACTTCAGGGATTCAGCAAAGAAAGGCCCAATTCTTTCTATCTCCCTCCGCAAATCTGCCCCCAGAGAGTTTCAGGCCCATTGGGAACCCAGGCAGAATGCACCTGCTGGCAGGGATGACTCCTCACCCCGCTTTGACAAGGATTCAACTGCCTGTGGAAAAACACCTAAACTCTGAGTCATCTTTCAGCTCCTCAGAAGCACTGGCAAAGTTGTGTTCCTCAAACACAGTCACACACGGACCCCCCCACACACACACAGCCTTACCCCATTTCCCTCCGAGGCCACAAAATGGAGCATCCCCTGGGACTCCCGTGAGGCCCCAGGCCACGTTGGTATCACCTGGCTTCTTGACACCATTTTGCCAGCGCTTACCTGTAGCCCATCCCAAATGTTATCAAGCTTGACCTCTTTTTTATTATTCTACTCCAAAGTGCACAGTGAATCAGTTTTTTCCACTTCCTTCCTTTGCACTCTCTGACAAACACTGAAGAGACTCAGCTTTGGCAGCAAGCAGAATTTGTCTCCCTTTATGCTACCAAGAGAGCAGTTATGCAGTACTGAGAGCAGATCTTTTCCTTGCATGGACCAGGGTGACTTGACCACAACTGAGAGTGTCATCATAGATTTGTACAAGAAAACAATCTGCTTCTTCAGTAAGAGGACCAGAGTTTTCTTCTTTAAATGTTGTTTGCTGCTCCACCATTTGTGGTCAAGAATAATGGATTAATCAAGTCTACCTAGTCATCCTTCTATAAGCTAAATTACATCTTCCCACTCTTGTAAAGCTTATTCAGACTGAGTAGTCCCATGATTACTTCTATGTCAGGGCATCCACATACATGGGGAGAGACAATATTACAAGTAAAACTGGGCTTATTGGAGGTAAAAAAAAAAGACTTCTAGAATGTCAAGTGAAAGCTGGAAAGCTGGAAAGCTGGAAAGCCTTAAACATCAGCCCAGTCAGCAGTCAGGAGCTACTTTTAATAAAGCTATGAAAACTGTGCATAATATATCACTTAATCTCTATGGAGAGCATTTTAAGGAAAAAAAAATGAAAAATGTAAGATATCATTGGTTGGTTATGGCAAGCTACATTAGCAATCATGCCTCAGGATAATCTGAGAGCTGAGCATACAAGTCACAACACATGGATTGGCTTTGGATGGTTCAGGAACTAAGATTCATGATTTTTAAGATCTTTTGAAGCTTATTTGTGACTAAGTTGACCCAGTCCATCAGATAAATGATAGATTGGATTCACACCACCCAACAGAAAGAAGATTTAAAAATGTGTTTGAATCCTCATTATTCTGAATTTAGAGCATGAGTCAATGAACAGATTAGGAACCCTGGAGATAGATATATAAAGAGCAATTTTTCCTAGGCTGTGCAGTGTCTTAAACTAGCAGTGAAAGGACGTGATTAACTGTGGATAAGGAGAGCTAAAGAGTAGTGCAGAAATAAGTCTGATCTGAAAAAGTACATGAAAAACTTCTACTTTCTTTAAGCACGTACTGCAAAATAAAATGAAAGAAGCAGTTTGCAGATGGATTTCTTCAGGGTTGCAAAGCATTTAGTTACAAAAAGATGGTTATTCACTGAAAGAAAATACTGTCCACATATATATAGTAAAATTTTCAAATAATTCTGCTTAAGAATGTCTCTGTCATACAGGGGAATACACTCCATACCACCTCTCTAGAGAATGAAGTGCTCTCCAACACCTAAGTGTTCTGCTTTGTGGCCCTGTTCAGAGGACAGATGGGGGTGCAACTCGATTCATATTGATTACGAGGCTGGAATTTTGCCAGATTGAGGCTGGGTAGCAGGGGGAAATGCGTTTCATCCTTGTGGGATTTTAGGGAGGGGAAATAGAGTGGTAATAATGTCGCAGGCAACATGCAAGTCTGCTTCACTAGGTGGCAATGAGGAGTAGTTTTGCTCTGAGCAAAGGAAAAGTGTTAAGGTACAGTGTCATACTATTATGTCCATGATGTAATGACAGTCAGTCTCGCAGGAGCTCAAGGTGGGAGCTCCCTAGCCCACTCTTTCAGAGTCTGCATAAATTGAGTGTAGCAGAATTTAAAGGCAGTTCTGTACAGACACCAACAAACAAGAGCATTTAGCAGCATTTTACAGTAATAGAGGGTTAATTGCAGTGTTGTGTCTTGATTTACTTGAAAAACTAGGGCTTTTTGTGAAATGCAGCAGCTGGAGCTGCTGCAGCTCTGTGCACCTATCCCAGATGCTACTGCATTTTCCCAGTGGCTGACTACAGTGATTCCACTGAAACATGTGGGTATAAAACCATGGATCAGACTACATATTTTACGGCCACTGCAGAAGACCTTCAGTATTTGAGGCTATAATTATGTGAGACAGACCCTGATGATCTCATTACCTACAAGTAAATCAGAAGCAGCAGTCTGTACTACATTCCTCTAACAAAAAATCACAACATGACCAAAGTTCAGGCGCTGAAATTGTACTGATTGCACATTTATGTCTTTCCAAGTTAATGGGCTCAAAATTACTTTGGTGCATATGCTCTGGTTAATACGTAAGGTGTTCTACAAGAAAATTCTAAATGCTTTTCAAATTTTAAAGGTAATTTCACTGTACCCAGTCAGGAATATTAAAGATCTGTTCAGAATCCCTGACAGTTTTTCAAGTTGCAAAGCAGACCAGAGTTATTGAGACAATATTTTCCACTATGATTTGTTAACATATTTTTTTCTCCTTCCCTCACTTATAATGTCTCTATACTGAAATAGTCCATTCCATTAATCCTGATCTGAAACCATGTAAACAGAAAAAACAGACCCTTAAGTCTGTAATATTATTTTCCTGTGAGAAAAACGAGTTAAAATGGAACTGTGATTTAAATAAATAAATAAAATTATCGCTGGGATAGTTTCATCCTGAATACTGTTTTTTCAGTTTTCTACAGTTCCTTTGATTGAAGACTCTCCAGATGCAGAATTCCTAAGAGCCCAAGAATATTCACTAGAAAAAGAACAGGGGAGGAAAGTCCCATTAAGGATTCAGAAAGTTTGAACTCTAATGTGTTCTGTGCAAATCTTCTGATCTCAGCTTGAGAGATGCTAAGGAGCCACAGACATCAATGCAGTTCCCAAACTGATGAGCAGGTACTGCAATCCAATTTAATCAAATAACTGAGGCCAACAGAACCAAAAGTGGGTCTTTTATTTAGTTTCGTGTCCATTTTCGGGTCATTTGCAATAATGAGGAAGACAGGCTACTTCACTTCAGCAAACAGGGAGAAACTGTATTAATACCACAAAGCACATAAGCTGTGTCATGAAAGAATTTCGGTCGTGATCCATGAACCAAGCTAACCAGATGAGTGCTTCCCTTGGAAAATCAGTTCCCTTCCAGAACTGCAATGCAGAGCATGTTCTGTATCATGATCCACCAGCTCTCTTATGCATTTATTGATGCTAGACATCAATTTCCAAAGGCAGGAGGCAGATAATGCTTTCAGTATTAGTTCCCAAGTTATTTAAGAAAATACTGTAAAGAAACTATAAAGAAACTACTTCCTTTGATGGAAAAACACCATTTCCACAGAAACTAATGAAGACTACATGTCTGCACAGATGACAGAATAAGTAGAGCCCCTACTTAAAAAGCCCCATATGTCATAGCTAAAACGCATCTTTATTCCTTCTAAATTTAAAGGAATCATTTTACTTTGAATAACTGCAACTGCAGTCAAAACGATCTTGATTTAAATACAACTTTTAAAATCCAAAGCACACAACTCTTTTCAAGTAAAGAGTATTACAGCCTTGAGAACTAAGCGTGCCAAAAGGATCTAGCAAAAAAAAAATCTAATGTAAATATGTAAAAATACTGAAAGCGTCATTAATTTAAACTATTTACTTACTACAAGGAACATCTGTTATGTCAAAAAAATTCATACATGCCTCTCTGAAGTAGCACGCTATATATTCAGAACATATTACTGCTCAGTTCTTTAGTGATCTTTTCTGAAGTTCATTTGCAAGTGGAAGGGAGAGAAGTCCACCCTATTTGTACAGCTTAAGGGGTCCGAGCAGTATGTCTTGGTCAGATAGATCTGAGGTTTTGTTAGGTGTTATTTTTCCACAGTTTTTCAATAAAGTAGTTCACAATGAGTTCCTGTCTCAAAACCCTTCTGAGAGCACTGATGTGAATACAGGAATGACGTGGCCATTATTTGACGATGAGGCGTTAAGCTCTGTAAATTGCCTTTTTTACTCAAATATAACTGTTGGGAGTACCAAAGGGCAGATTCTGCTGTCAGTTGTGCAGTGTATATCTGAAAACTTGACTATCGATGATGCGAGCAATTCAAGGCACATTAGTTAAGTCAGTCCTGATGTGTGTCTTGCCAGCTCAGGCGAGACAGGATTGAGGTAATTGAGCTAAAGGAGCAGAATCACATAAAATTGTGCAGCTTGAGCCCAAAACCATTGTGCTAATTTCTTAAGAACTTTGGCACTGATGCAACAGAAGCATGTATTGCCACAAAGATCTCTCTATAAAAAAACACACTGTATTGGATGTCTTTACTGCAAGAAAGTGAGTCATAGAAGTCCCATTTTCATTACAGCTAGCCCCCCCACCCCTTGTAAAAAAAGGGGAGGTGTTAACCAATCAACTCATTCCACTAAAACAAAATGGAGTGGAGACATGAATTTTCAGGCTGAGAGATTTTGATTACCAAAGTTTTGCCCCAGTAGAGCAGGGCAAGTCAATCCATGCGAGCAGCAGTAGGAGCTCTGTAGTGATGGCACTAGTTGCTTTTCTGGACAAGCCATATTTCTTACCTGAAACTTTCTGGTATTCTAACAGGGAAAATAAGATCAACTATGTCTCCATATACTTCTTTTCTCTGACCTTTTTATCACAGTTTCTGGTTTGGCAATACACTTTTCAGGAGCTTTGAGAAAGTTTGGGTAGGTGCCAAATCCTGAGCTAAAACTTTGGAGATGACCAAATGTTACTATTTAGAAGAAGCAGCAGAAAATCACAGTTGAGCAATTATGAGAATTTAATATAAACATGAAGTTAAAATCTTATCCCTGGTGAATCAGTGACAGGTTTGCAAATAACTGTATTGGAGTCATAGATTCACCTTAAAAACCTACTAAACAAAAGCTGAATCTTGTGTGCTCTTCCCACACAACCTTACGTATGTACCTCACTATTTAATCAAGATACAGCTGTGCAACAGCAACAGTTTGTATTTTCAGCAAAGTTAACTGAAGATTATAGTAACTTTTCTATTGAAATTACTGTTGAAATTACTGCCCTACAAGCAAGCCATATTCAAGTAGTCTCCCAATAATTAACATAAATGTAAAGTTAGATAAGCAGGTGTCATTTATATGTTAACCTGGCATTTTATTTAGTCTCTCTCTCTATTTTTGCTGGTCTTTTTCACCCCTGGCCTTCACACTATAATTTTATTCTTACAATTTTACACCCTAGCCATCCCTTAAACTTCATTAACTTTATTTTAATCCTTTAATCCTTTTTCTTAATTAAGTTTTGAGTGTTTAAAACAGTTTTAAACATCTTCTGGGGGATTATTCATTTTAATTACTGTTCTGTGATGAATATTTAACGTATATGATCATTGTAGAGTAAGAAACAAAAATTTTAATCCCCGATAAAATGCTACATAAAATTGCAGATTGTGGGAAGTGTCTCACGGAAGCAGAAATAGATATCTTCACAGCTTTTAATGTCAATAAATAATTTCCTACTGCAAAATAATGGGTTGCTACCTTTTATTCACTCACAAGTTTGTGGTATACCTATAAAACACCCAGTTTCAATTTTAATTTTGATAGATCAAAGAATATAGGGTAATACTACTGCAAAAGAATTTTTTTTTCTCCCCGTCAACTACACCCAAGTATAACTAGCATTACCAGATCTTTAATGACTTCTTTTAATAAGTATCCTGTCTGCATTGTCCTTGTGTTCTCCTTTGCTTTCAGGAATAGCAGCTGGACAATATTCTGGACAATATTCTTCCTGAACATCTAAGGGTGTGGATCCCTCCCAATCACTCCTCTGACACGTTATTCGAGGATCCTCTCAATTTCTTCTCGGCTTTCTGTGGGAATCCTTTCCCCAGCATCCTTCCTTTCTTTCCTGTGCTTATCTCAGAAACTCTCATCCCTAACAGAGATCTCACAGATCTACCTCTCTGTTCCTAACTCATTTCCTTCAGCATGAACTGGAATCCTGGTCTGTCCCTCTGACCTTATTCATGGATAACAGGTTGTCAGTTCACACGTCACTTAGCTAATAAAGTGACTTTAATACTTCTCCCAATCCACCCTGCCACTTCAGGATGAAGTTCCAGTCCTGCTTGTCAACAGGACCATAAACTGGATCTCCATGCACTTGGGCCTCCCTCAGTTCCCAGATATCCATAAACCTTGCATTTTTTTGTTTGCAAAACAACTCTGATACATGTCTTGTCTGTCCACCAAAACAGATATAGCTGTTTCAAGTTTTCATGACTGGATATAACTGATAGTAATTATCTTTCAAGCCTTTTTTCTGACACTAACAGATGCAACCTTGCTTTGCGTGGATCTACTCCGAACGTTGTTGGGATGATCAATTGCCTTGACTGAGCCATTCATCTCTTTGCACCTCTCCATTATTCCTTCACCTTGTCACATGGACTACATTTTAGACGTGTGTTCAAGTCTCTTTTTGGTTACTTGGTTCCTTATATGACTCCTATTTCCTATCATGCAATCAGATGTCTCCTCACTTTTACTTAAGGGTCAAGTATCACTCACTATCTCCCACGTGCTACATTTGCAAAGGAGTCCTGTTTTCCTGTGAAAGTCCTGTGATGTCACATGTCCTGTGAATGTTTTCTCCGGCACTCTTACATATGCACTTTATAAGTAGGTGCCCAAATTAACTCATTATTCTTCTCCAAACCTTGTTTTTTTCCATTATTTTCTTTCAAAAATACTTTGATGATTAGGCTATTTTTCATGCTGTCTAACATTGTTTCATTACTTCCTTATTCTCCCACAACTATCTGGTCTCCATCTGTTATCTCTTGCTTGCTATTTTAATTGAAAGCTTTGGGGGCACAACAGAATTGGAACTGCCTTCACTGTTTGTACACAGCAAGATCTTGGTCCACAACAGTTGTCCAAAACTTCTGCCAAAATACAAATAATCAACAAAAGTCGCACATTTCATAAACTCTATAAAGCTAAATGTGTGGTCTGTGTGAACAGTCATGCCTGTTTTGAGGAAACTACAGCTATTTACAAGGCCAGACCTGACACTCTCTGTAACCCAGTCTGGCAATCACATGCAAATACTATAAAGTTACTGGAGCTTCATAGTGCTGTTATTCTCTCTACAGCCCAGCTGGAGAAATGGATGCTATAAAACAAATCCCCTACTGTCATCCCTTTTCAAGTGACTATTCAGTGCAAATGGAAATGAAATGGCTAGCTCAGAAACCATAACAGTGAAGATTAGATGCAAAAGTCTAGACTCTGATCAAGAAATGTGCTGAACCATGGCAGGATATGATTTAAAAAGTAGCTCAACTTCCTTTTAATTTTCCCTTTTCAGTTTGATAAATCTGCTTGCAAGACCTACTGCTGAAATGAGATCCTGGTGAAGAACTGCTCTCTACCAAGAAGGATCTTGGCTCACCATAAAGAGTATGTATATTCTCCACATAGCTCTTCTATTATCTTGCTTCCCCCTTGGCTGCCATTGAGAGAGACCTAGACAGGATGGAGAGTTGGGCAGAGAGGAACCTCATGAGTTTCAACAAGGAGAAGTGCAGGGTCCTGCACCTGGGGAGGAATAACCCCAGGCAGGTATTGACCTGCTGGAAAGCAGCTCTGCAGAGAGGGATTTAGGAGTCCTGGTTGACAACAGGTTAACCATGAGGCAGCAGTGTGCCCTCGTGGCCAAGAAGACCAATGGGATCCTGGCTGCATCAGGGGGAGCATTGCCAGCAGGGTGAGGGAAGTGATCTTGCCCCTCTGCTCAGCTCTGGTGAGGCTGCACCCAGAGTACTGGGGGCAGTTCTGGGCTCCCCAGGACAAGAGGGATGTGGAGCTTCCAGAGAGGGTCCAGTGGAGAGTCACAAAGATGATTAAGGGACTGGAGCATCTATCTTATGAGGAAAGACTGAGTGAGCTGGGCCTCTTTAGTGTGGAAAAGAGAAGGCTGAAAGGGGATTTGATTTACATGTTCAAGTACCTGAGGGGTGATTGATGGGGCCAGGCTCTTCTCCGTGGTGGCCAGTGACATGTCAAGGGGTAACAGGTGTGAGCTGAAACACAGGAAGTTCCCTCTCCATGTGAGGAAGAACTTCTTGACTGTGAGGGTGACAGAGCCCTGGCACAGGCTGCCCAGAGAGGCTCCTTGTGGAGTCTCCTTCTCTGAAGATCTTCCAAACCCACCTGGATGCCACCCTGTGCCACGTGCTGTAGGTGTCCCTGCTGGCGCAGGGGGGTTGGACTAGACGATCTCTAGAGGTCCCTTCCGACCTTAACCATCTGTGATTCTGTGATCAGGTCTCAGCAGGCAAAGACTCCAGCAAGCTTTGCACTCCATAGCTCCTACCCAATGCTATGCTTTCCCCACAAAAGTGAGCTTTATCCTGTACGAGCAACCAAAACAGATATCTGGGATTCCCAGCAAGTACCTGTGCCAGCTAGGCTAAGCTATCAGAGATGGGCTAGCACCTTCGCTCTGCTAAGCAGCCATACTGAGAAGACAAGAGGATCAGTTCAACATTGCTCTGTCCATGGGACAAACAGCTGTGTGGAGGCGGCTGTCCGACAGTTTCTCTGTAATTCACTCCCTTGATGATGTTTGTGCTTTTATGGTACAGTAGAGAACTTTCCTGTGCATCTAATAACACATTGGAAATGGAGAAAGATAGTGATATTCAGCTCTCATAACTAGAGGCATAAATGCATTGCTTGCTGAGGTCAAGAGAAGTGTCCCCCTCCCTTAGGATGCCATAGCGGGGAACTATCAAGTTCCCTACACAGTGGAACGCAAGATAGGTTTTGCTGGGTATTGTTGGATAACAACATGAGTAACACCCTCACATTAGGAAGCTAATGCAAAACTACCCCAAATCAGTAATCCTGACCATAATGCTGTTAGGNAAAAAAATGTTAAGAAAAAAAAAAAAAAAAAAAAAAAAAAAAAAGTGAGGTTTAAAAACACTGAAGTAGGGGAGTTATTCATGTACCTTCATGTCCATTAGGAATGGTGGCTGTGAAAGGAAAGAAGAGTTCCAAATAATACATTTAAATGTAAATGGACTAAAAAGGATATGAATTGTTTTGAAGATTGATATCTCAATTTAACAATGACTAAAATATTCTTGTCTTTTTAAGCAAATTAAGTATTTTAATAGCAGCAAGGAAAATAGTCAATGACCATGCTTAAGATTTCTTTCACTCTTTAAGGCAATAGAAATGAAAAATTATCTGGGGAGAAGATTCACTGCCAGAGCACTGAATAAGACTACTTGATGTCATGATTTCATCAGTCTCCTCAATAGAAAATCACCAGTTCATTTAATTCAGACATATTCTATCCCTGTACTTTCCACTGTAAAATGTCATTCTACTTAGCTTTATGAATTTTTTATGCTCAGGTAGTAACATTTTTGTGTCTAACTTCCATTTACTTTGTATATTTAGCAAATTTTTCATGATAGCCATCAAGAGCAATTATCTAAATATAGGTCAAATTTCATATCTCGAATACAACAAATAATGCACAGGTTTGTATGTACAGTATTCACCTATTTCTATTATCACGGATTCATTTCTATTACCATTCATTCATGAATGATCACACTTCACTGGTCCACAAGGCTATTTGCTCCCCCATTATACCATATTGATAAGATGGATCTTTAGAAAGACTTACTTGTAAGTTAAGCATCAGGCAAGCCATACTGTGCTAGCCTCTATCTGTTTAAGGAAACTAGAAGTTTCCTCACAATTGTGTTGAGGTTTTTGGGCTTAAATGACCAGATTATGCCAAGGTATTTCATGACACCCAGTCACACCTTCAAATGCCACAGTGGTTTCTGAAGAATACTTAAGGATGTGTATGTACACCTAGAACTATTTAAGAGCATATTAACATCTGTTAGGCTATTGAGCTCAATTATATTCCCACACAATTTATAAAGAACTTCTGCTTAGCTTCACTGGAAGCAGAATTTTGACCCAAGTTACTCTTTTATTCATTTGCAGTCATGATAATAAGTTCTACCAGCATTGCTCAAATTAAATAAAAATTTACACCCTAATCCAAAGCCCCTTGAAGTCAATGAGCTCAGTCTCTTAATCTTCAAGGTGCTTCTCATAACTCAGCCTCTGGCACATTCCAGGTAGGGCTGCAGAAGGAGCCCCTGTATTACATCCCCACTTCTGCGTTATTGCAGGGATGGATGTTGGAGTTCAGGCTGTCCAGCCATGGACACTGCCAGCTGCTGACCCACACCCTCACTGAACCTGGAGAGAGCCATGTGCAACAAGGAGCTCTGAGCATGGAGGCTGCAGAGGTTAAAACCAGAATTCTCGCATTTACAGAGATGTCAGGTAGGCTCTCCCATACCTCCAGCTTACTGCATCGCTCAGACACCCTCCTGCCCATGTTGCCCTGACCTCACCTTCTTCCCACATGAACAGCATCCCTGAACCACAGCTAAGTCACGGCAGCCTGCAGATCCCATCAGGGAAGAGCAAAGCCATGGAAGAGCTATTTGGAGTCACCCTACTGAGAAAGTAGTGGGGTTGCAATTGAAATGAACTCTACCTGGAGAGCTCCATTACAGATGGCTGAAGTCTGGCGGCACTGTTAAGCTCTGCTCAGGTTTAGACATAACCACTATGCTACACTCAAGCTATTGCCATGGGCAAAAGAGAAACTCCAAGTAAACTTTTGTAGCTTTTGTGCAATTTTAATCTTACCAGCTCAATAGCTGAATCAAAGAATTACTATTAATTCAGATCTAATTGCTACAGAAAAAGAATAAAGAAGCTTGAAGTGGCCATTGCCATGCTGCTGTTTTTCAGTTATCATTCTATGGCTTCATCTCAGCACTATGTTGTCCCCACTGGCAGGGCATTTGCTGTCATACCACACCTCTCCACCCCATCACCTCAGAGGCATCAGTTCTTCATTATACACAGAGCAGCTACTTGTTACAACTATCTATAGAAAAGCTATGGCTGTGCCATATGATTGTAAGCAAAAGTAAAACAAATTATGCAACAGCCATCAGTCCTTAGAAAACTTGCTGTTAAAGCGAGATGAGCTAAAACAAAGCTCCCAGCAGGCCAGCATCAGCCAAAGCCTGACAAATCCTGCAGCCTTGCAGGGACAGCATGAAGCCTGCAACCACTTTCCAGCAGTGGCAGTAACATGTTTACTGGGCTACGAGGCTACAGCTAAGCCTACATGCACCCCCAGTGTGTAGATGTACATCTACATGTACATAGACATACAGTTTCTCAGCCAGGAAGAGTGGATCACCCTAGATGAAATAGGCTTTCTATAAAAAAAGTTTTATTGCAACCTTGTTGTGTACTGCCATCACAATAACCGTACCAAGTTGTTACCTTTTCTGTACAGTTGTGTCCTATTTTATACCACTGTTATGAAGTATCAGTCTCTTTTTAATCTGTTTTGGGCTGCTCTGTGCTGGGGCCCCACACAGAACAGAGTCCAGCAGCTTTTGTACCTAATCATAAATGAACTCCCTAAGGGAAAATGCAAGCATTCCAATATAAGTGTTCATGACCTCAAATTAGAACTGCCATTTCTTTAGCTGTGTTCATTTCAGCTTTACCTCATTTATGAGCATTTTGTGCTCAACACTTGTTTTCCTGACTTAAAATCACTCCCAACTCAATTTCAAAGCAATTGGACTTTTTTTAAAAGTTTTTTTTTTTTCATTCCTAGGTCAAAACAAGGTGTAGTTACAAATTTGGTTCAGTGAAACACTTATGAAATATTTTCTGGCGCCCTAGTCTATTTTGTCTTGTTTTCTCACACTTCTCAAAGGCATGTTCATCATGGGATTGTTTTTAATAAATCTAGCCCACTATGTCACCCTGTCCAATAGCACAAAGAACCAGGTAAAGCAGATCTTCTTCAATGGCTATTGTTTTTAACCTTCCAAAAATTTGAGGTGAGGAAAGAAAAAAAAAAAGCAAAACAGAAAAAAAGAGATGCCAAGAGATTTATCCTCTCCACACCCAGTTGTTTTGAAGTGACATTCATTTTCAAAATATCTAATTCTAACAAGACTTTGTTATTCTTATCTTTTCTATTCCTACAGGGCAAATATCATTAACTGCACTACTTTGGAGATGTGCTGCAGAAGCAGTGCTCCTCTAGCCCTTGTCAACATAAGAATATCTCCATTCTCGAGTGCACAGAGGAAATCAGGGAGCTAGGGCAGACCAGCAGCACCTAGACACTTTAGCTAGAAAAATGGACTAGCTAGCGCTTGAAGCTAAGTAGCCAACACTAAAATCTTGAGCAAACCAGCTCAACCAGGCATAAAACCCAGCCCATTCCCACAGGTCTGCATGATGGAAGCAAAGTTCATTTGAGATACCATCCAAGTGAGCGAATGAGATAACCTTGCCATGAAAACAAGTCCCTGCAAAGGCGTAGACTTGCCCAGCTGACGTGCAGTGAAGCTGCCAGTGATTACTAAAAAACAGGCTCAGATATTATTAGGGTATGTTGGTTTATTGCTTGTACCGATTCCTTTTCATTGCATGGTTTTATTCTGTGTTTGTACATAAACTCGAGCTTCATTAGCTGCCTCTTCACGTACCTTGAAAAGAACATTCCATTTCCTCAGTAAGTTCTTCAACAGCAGCTGTGAGGTTTTTATTATTTTTATGTTTTCATCAATTTTTGCAACTGTATTTATGAGGCCCCAAGATGTGCTGCCTCACAGGTTAACAGATCACTGCTATTGTAGTCAGTGAAACAGACTATTACACTTAAATTTATACCATCCTCCTAGAATTCTCGCTTTAAAATAAGTTTCTGACTCTGAATGTGTTTCTCTTAGGAAGCCAGACATGCCGAGCAGTACTCTGAGCCTATCAGTCATCTTCTGGAAACCAAGATAATCTGTGTTAATAACTAATGATCTGGTTCAACAATGAAATTAAAATTAGTTTCTTCATTTTGAAAAGACCCTGGGCTAATTTCTTTTTCCTTACATAGTGCACAACAGGAACAAAATCTACTTTAAAATCAGGCTTGTCCAGCAGTTTAGGAAGATCTCTCTTGATTTGTATTGGGGGGTTGTTTTTCCATTTACTCTTTGGACTCATATCCAGCTAATTTTCCTCTCAGCTGGTCATAACACATGGACAGGTTCTCAATGCAATATCTTTCAAGGCAGCATACGCCACCCAACTGACTGAGAACAGAAAGAGCAGTTATTATTTTATAAAGCTCACCAATGGAGCACAAAATCTGTATCACAATTATTGGAAGAAACATGTCTATCTACCAGATGCAGAGGACCATTTGCTGAAAAAAGAAGCATGAATAATTTTGACCAAATAATTTCATGATCTCTTCATGAGCTAGCTGGGAACATTACATTTGTCTGCAAGATAAATTATTCATTGTGAAATATTTCCTCAGCACCATCTGTGACTGCAAAGGAATTCTTCACAGCGCATTGTACTGTCACTGCTCTAAGGACTTAAAGTTGTTATTTAAAGCTGGCCTGTTTGTGAACATCCTAGAGAAGAGGCTGCAGCAAATTTTATAGTAAACATAAATGAATCACTGTAACCACGAGCAAGATAAAATAACAGAAGCAATCACACCAAAAATATGATTAAAATGTCATCTTCTGGCACCTTCATGCTGCAAATCAGCAGTCAACTGAAATCTGAAAAGGGTGGGAACATACTGAGAGAGGAGGGCCCATTTTTCTTTTCTGCTGATGCATTCACACTCACACCTACCCTCTATTCCCTCTCCTTTACCTATCCTCCCACAAGACATGCAAATCCTCCTGCTCTGCCTGTTCTCAGCCTCCAGAGCCTAGAAGAACCTTCCCACACCTCCTCTAATTCCTGCCACATCAGCACCCCACAGCATTTTCTCTTCTTCCACAAGATCCTGTCCCACCCTTTCCCAGTGATGCTTCTCTCCAAACCCCGCATTCTCAGCCACCTCTGGGCAAGCACTCCAGATGCTGGCCAGGAAAGGCCAACGACAACTTTGTGGCAGAGTCAGCAACACCCAGTTCTGCCCAACAACTTGCAGACGAGCATGAGGGGAGCATTCCAGAGGAACATCCCACGCTGGACCAGGAAAAAGAGATTTTTCACATTCCTGTTTACTGGCAGCCTAGAAGCATTTCTGGAATTTGCTGTCCTCGTTCACAACATTTACATGCGCTAGCACACCAGCCACTTCTGCCCCCTGATCACCAGGACCAGGGCATCAAACCACTCCACTGCTAAGAGTGGAAGGTTACTCCAAGATGGTTCTGTGTAAGGTGTGTTTGCACATATGCAAGCACATGAACATGAAATAGAGCACTTGAATTTGAAAGACCTAGGCTTACAGAAGTGTGACAAGATTGTAAGTCAAATCCAAAAATGTAGCTGGCATTGTTTATTCTTGGCACTGTTCATTTTTCTGCTGTCAGAATGCAGCAAGTGCAGGCTAAACTTTGCATAATATATACAGTGAGCCCAGCGTGAAAATCCAAGGAAAGAAGTTTTAAAGAAGGGGCAGGAATGGAAAGAGGCCTTGCGTGGTCTCCATGTTTGCAATTCCAAAATACCTGCTGTATGACAAACATTATTCCTGGAACATATTGCTGAAAAATACTTATTTTCTCCTTAGAGTGAGGTAGGATTTCTGAGAAAGTGCAGCTTTTGCAGATTTAAAAGCCACTGCTGTTCTGCTGTTCCTAACGTGCAGCAGGTGGCTGAAGGGACTCAGAATACCCGAGACAAAGCTGACGTGTCAGGCTGATGGTCCAGATTTATTCTCTTTATTGTTCTAATATCATACTAATTCAAGAATTAATATACTAGTTCCTGTTTTCAGACATTCAATAGCTAGGAGCAGATTTTTCTTGTTACTCAGCAGATTCAATTCTGGGCAAAAAATGAAAGTCCACAACAGACTCTGACTCTCATGGTTATTTGGAATAAAACATAGCTTAAACTAAACTCTGCATGTTCATGGAAAATACCAGTTCTAACTTCCCAGAACTGAAAATTTAATATAGGCATAACAACAGATTTTAAGTGGTAGATTATTTTAATTACCTAAAATCAATTTTGTTTAAAATTGATACAAGATATCCTGGGGAAAAAAAAAAAAAGCTTTAAGAATAAACCTATGACAAGAAACTCAATTTTACTAAGGATAACCTGAGGGAAGAAATAAAGTCTTTACTTCTGTGCGCATCAGCATCAGAAAATAATGTTTTCAGCTGATAGCATTGTCTGTGCTATAACCTCACTAAAGTTTGTCTTAGCTCCAGGTAATATTTTAATCAAAACCTAGTCCATAGGTCCAGATTAAATAAAAAATTCCCACTACCCTGTCCAGACAAAAAAAAAAGAAGTGACAAATTTCATAATTTCACATGAGATCATTAGTATTAAGTCTTAAGAACTAACATGGAACGGAAACATCTCAAAGGTTATGGCCCCAAACACATTTTTCAAGGTTCTAGGAATACTTCTAGCAACTTGGTTCTTAGGTATTTTGCTTTAGTCATCATAATCAATTACTTATAGGGAAGACTATGTTGTGAAGAGGTTAGAAACAAGAATTTCTGTAAAGAATAAATGAATATGATATTTGATTGGCTTATATTTGTTAAGAAACAAGAGTCTGTCTGCAAAGATGAAGCTACTTCACTGAACATTACCAACTGCTAGCAGTTTTGAGCAAGATGCTTTTGATACTCCATTTAACTTGAACATTATTCATTAAAAGCTCAAGAACAATAAATGAGACAGAATGCTCACAGGATGGTTGAGGTTGGCAGGGACCTCTAGAGATCATCTAGACCAACCCCGCTGCTCCAGTAGGGACACCTACAGCACATGGCACAGGATGGCATCCAGGCAGGTTTTGAAGACCTCCAGAGAAGGAGACTCCACAGCCTGTTCCAGGGCTCTGTCACCCTCACAGGAAAGAAGTTCTTCCTCACATGGAGAGGGAACTTCCTGTGTTTCAGCTTGCACCCATTACCCCCTGTCCTGTCACCAGCCACCACTGAGAAGAACCTGGCCCCATCCTCCCTGCAATCACCCTTCAGGTACTTGAACACATTGATCAAATCTCCTCCCAACCTTCTCTTTTCCACACTAAAGAGGCCCAGCTCACTTAGTCTTTCCTCATAAGATAAATGTTCCAGTCGCTTAATCATCTTTGTGACTCTCCACTGGACCCTCTCTAGAAGCTCCACATCCCTCTTGTCCTGGGGAGCCCAGAACTGCCCCCAGTACTCTGGGTGCAGCCTCACCAGAGCTGAGCAGAGGGGCAAGATCACTTCCCTCGCTCTGCTGGCAACGCTCCCCCTGATGCAGCCAGGATCCCATTGGCATTCTTGGCCACGAGGGCACACTGCTGCCTCATGGTTAACTGGCTGTCAGGCAGGACTCCCAAATTCCTTTCTGCAGAGCTGCTTTCCAGCAGGTCAACCCCTAATCTGTACTGGTGCCTGGGGTTATTCCTCCCCAGGTGCAGGACTCTGCACTTGTCCTTGTTGAACCTCAAGAGGTTCCTCTCTGCCCAACTCTCCATCCTGTCTAGGTCTCTCTGAATGGCAGCACAGCCCTCAGGAGTGTCGGCCACTCCTCCCAGTTTGGTGTCACCTGCAAACCTGCTGAGGGTGCACCCTGTGCCCTTGTCCAAGTCATTGGTGAACAAGTTGAAGAGCACCAGCCCCAGTACTGACCCCTGCGGGACACCACTGGCCACAGGTCTCCAACCAGACTCGGCCCCATTTATCCCCACCCTCTGGGCTCTGCCATCCAGCCAATCCTCAATTAACTGCACTGTCCAGTCATCCAGCCCACACTTCCTGAGCTTTCCTATGAGGATGTTATAGGAGACTATGTCAAAAGCCTTGCTGAAGTCAAACATCCACAGTTCTCCCATCCTCCATCCAGCTGGTCACCTCATCGTAGAAGGCTATCAGGTTCATCAGACACGACTTCCCCTTGGGGAATCCATGCTGACTACTCCTGATGACCTTCTTTTCCTTGACATACCTAGAAATGGTCTCTAGGTTGAGCTGACTGGCCTGTAGTTTCCCAGCTCCTCCCTCTTGCCTTTTGTGAAGACTGCAGTGACGCTGTTTTTTTTCCAGTCCTCCGGCACCTCTCCTGCTCTCCATGACCTCTCAAAGATGATGGAGAGCAGCTGAGCAATGACCCCTGCCAGTTCCCTCAGCACTCTTGGATGCATCCCGCCCGGGCCCATAGATTTATGAGTGTCCAAGGATGGATTTTTTTTTTTGGTGCTAACGAGGAACACTGACACCAAAAAGATAATGTTGATGATCTGCTGCCAAGCAGTGGATGGTCTTGGATGTACCACGCAGCACACAGCCAAGGGCATCCTCAGAACTATTCAGGAGGGGGCAGGTGACTTAGTTGTGAAGGACAGGCAGCTGGCAAGAGAAGGTGATGGAAGGCAACAAGATGTGTGTCTCTTTCAGGAATGGAAAATGCAAGAGAAGGACATAAATGTGCAGTGTATTTAATGATCCTTTTTATTGCATACACTTGCACACAATACAGACTACAGTTCTTAGTTTTAATTCTCTGGCTCAGACTGTCATGTACCAGTCAAAATGGAAGCTGCTGGGTAAGGTAGATCCTGAAAGCCTTATGCTCTGTAAATTATACAAGTAGGTGTTTGTGCAAGGTCTCCTGCAATGCCTCAATTCCGAAGTGATATACTATCAGTCAAGAAACATCACTGACATTATACAAACAACAGAAGGAATTCACCTGTTGGTTATTATATTCTTATGCTTTAAGTTTCTTGGTGCAAGGCCCATTGTATTGCAATGTGTACACACCTTGCCCAAAACAGGAGGGCTGAAAATAGTTATAGCAATACCACTGCTAGCAAGAATAAGCAGTGAACATTTGAATGAAAGTGGTAGGAGCCCCATGCATGAAAATCTGAGGCTGAAAGAAGTATACTTGAAACTTCCACCAATCACACTGTGTGGAAACAAACTGTGTGTTTACAAACAATTTCAAATAATTCTAAAAATTCTAAAAATATTCCAGTGAATTATTTACTGTGTATAAGTATAAGTATGAATAGGCCAATCATCTCTAACAAAATTTCAGTTTTGCTTCGGAAAATAACGCTTTCCAGAAAATTATATATTGATCCTTTATAATCCTAATGAAAATTAATATAATTTCCCCAAATTGGCATTTGCAAGCATATCTTTAGTTTCTTTTGATTTGTTTCACATTGAAAAACATTAAAAACAAGTTTTTTTTGTTTTTTTTTAGTTCTGCTACTGTTTTATCTACTTATTCATTTGCTGTCATAGTATTTGGGATATCTATCCGGCACCTGCTATCTATGACCAGATATCAAGATTTAACCTCTACTTTTTTCCAAACACAACAACGTAGAGTCAAGCAATTCTATAATATTCACGATATAGACAAGTTTATTTTTAGTTTACAGTAGCAGGCTTGTTAAGCAATACTCCAATCTGTTATGACTGAACAGTTTTCTTTCTTTCATGATCCTGGCAGAAAACTTCTTTATTTTTTATTCTGAATACTCTTAATATCAATATTTTACTCATCTGTTTATTTAAGGATAACCCAAAAGAAAAGATGTGGTATATCATTAAAATAAACAAACCACAGTAAGCCAATGCACAATTTACCAAAAGTACAATATGCAACATGCATAACAGAGGTGATGCTGTATTCATCTTTAGCAGATACTTCTTAATGAAGAGAAATGGTTTTGGTGCCTCTCCGTATGTTGGAAGGTGTTCCAATCTCTTAATTCTCCTGACAATTACTATGCATTTCTGAACTAAAGAACAGAGAAAATCCAATAACCTTTATATGCATAGACCTATGAATCAAAACAAAAGGGTTAGAGGCTTTGCTTAAAGAGCATGAATACAAATTCCAACATAACATAAATATATGGTGATGCTATAGTGAAAGATACAGCTGTGTTCCCCAGTAGCTCCTCAAATACCTTCTTTAAAGCAGCAGACAGTTTAAGTGACGAGGTATGCAGACTGACATCTGCCCTCTGATCTACCTCTCATACAGCACTTCTCTTTTCCTCCCCGCATTGCACTGCATGAATAAAAGAGCCTCCGAGTGGGACATGAGGCAAATCAATCGCTTGTCACTCAGCAGAAGCAAACTAATCACAAATGAGAGAAGAGTTACAGATTTCTTCTCACCCTTTTGGAAGCGAGTAGACATTCCAAGGAGTGAAGTCAGAGGGAGAACTTCTTTCAGACCAGAAATAAGAAAGAAACAGCAAAAATTAGTGCCAGGGACTCAACCATAGCACGAAGGAGAAACCAGCCTCTGGCACTGTCTTGTGACATGGCCTTCATTCAGGGTGTGAAAGCACTTTTCTCTAATATACAACTCCTATGCATATATGAAGTTTAACATTAAGCATCATGGAAGCTGATACATGGTGCTGTCATTCATAACGGATACCTTATTAACTCATGAAATAATAATTAGATTAATTTGAGCACTGAAAAAATGGTACTCTGAGAGACAAAAATTCCCAATGAATCAGAACATTTGCAAACACAGGGAACAACTGTCTCTAGAGGCAAAGGCTGTTGAATCACTACACATGCTTTGCCAATTGGTGAGCAAGAAATATTGACAGATTTCCCAAATGTTATTCAGCTAATTATGGCAGTGGTAACAACACTATATGACACCATTACCAAGGAGAAATCTAGAAGGGGCTCAAGCCTGATGGCTCCAATGAGGGAGATTCTCAGGCTCACACACTAGGTCACCAGCAGCGAAGAACCTTCTTAGACTAGCTTATTCTTGCTCCCACCCCAGCTGGCAGCCCTGTGCAGATTCGCTTGCACTGTGACTTCTGAATCACAGGAAATAAAAGCTCATTTTTGCAATTTGTACCTTGGAGCCCACAGCTTTGTACCAAATGAGAGCCTGAATGCTGGACATACTCCTAGGGAGTTACTTGGGGATCCTCTAATTCTTCTGCAGCAAAGATCTAGCTAATTCACAGTTCAGTTCCCTCTGCCATCCCAAGAGTTATTTTGAGGAACTTTGGGTCAAAATAAGACCACAATGGCTCCTAGCTGTACACAGAATTAGTAGTTTTAGATGGAAATAGTTATCTTCTGTTCCTCTTTCCAACACTAGTATCACTGACCTACCACATACTAAGCAACACAGAGGCATCTGCCAGGGATGCTGGGATCTCAAGGATGATCCCAGATTGCTCTGCATGTATGGTTATCCTGGGAGAGATCTTCCTCCACAAGACATTAGAACATATTCTTCAAAAGCTCCATGAAGTGGAAGGGAGAGGTAGGCAGGACTGGTATTTCTCCCATCTAGCCCTATTGGCTCCTCTTTGGCCTACCACAGCCCATCCCCATCTGGCTCACAAAGATTTTATATTGAGCCAGCACAGATTATAAGGGAAATGAGATTACAGAGGGCCTTATTCCCTCTGAAGTACTAAAGAAGACACGGATGTTGCAGTGTGGCTCTCTGTTAAGCAAATCTTATTCTGTGGGCAGTTTGCCTCCCTGAAATCTATGTATAAAACCTCCCAGAACTTCAGTGTAAATCCTTTACAGCCCCCCACAACTAAGTTAAAAAAAAAATAATTGAAAGCAAGAAAGAGAGAAGCTGTGAGCAATTCTGGCTCTGTTGAACCTGAAATGAAAGCCAATAATAACCCAAATGATTTCAGGAGCTTTCAAGAGCATTTCCCTATTTTCTTCAGCTAAATTAAAAATGAACCCACATGCACAATTGTGCTTAAGCAAAAATAGTTACCATGGTTACAATGGAGTTTTTCTAAATGCAGTATAGTATATGAAATAATCAAACAAAATGAGTATGTATAAACTGAAGGCATATGGACAAGCCAATTAAAAATACTAAGTAAAGAGAAAAGACCCTTTGTAAAAATAATTTATCAAGATTTAAGACATTTCCTTTATTGCATTGTAAAGAAGAACACAGTAATGGGGAAGACAGTGAAAGCAAATACTTGAAAAAATATCCATTTAGCATGTGTTATGCTAGTTACAAAACAGCTGAATATAAGATAACATACTAACACAGGTAAGCAAATTAATATATATTAACTTGATATAACAGAATTACTCTTTATAGAAAGCGTTCTTTATATATCTCATATCACCCAACTAATCAAAGAAGGTGTACATAATAATACAGGTTGCTTAAAAATGATCCAATATCCATCAGAAAGCAAGCTTGGTTGAAGGCCTTGAAAAAAAGTACAATTGTCAATAGACATCCTGACTACCATCTATGAGTACGAGAAACTATGTCCTGATCCCTGCTCACCTGCATCGGAGCAGGAGCCTCTGACCTCTTCCCTATCAGGAGATCTGAGCTTGAGAGGGCTACCAGCCAACAGAACAACAAGGCTCCCTACTCCTTCTCTGCATCTCTGTGGTGCAGGATACAGGTCTCCCCTACACCTTGTGCCACACTCGCTCTGCAGTTGCCACACTGCTGGAGAAAGCTGGAGATGTCTAAACTGGTGAGGCAATCCAATGACCCAGTAAGTTTAACCTTGCTCACTACTTGTCATGATGATCTGAAATCAGATTTCAGAAGGTGGTAGTGCTTGTTCATATGGCAGAGCACATGCTGCTGAGATATGAGGTATTCCCACACTGGAAACTTTCTTTAAGGCCACAAACAAAATGGTTAATTTAAAAAAAAAAACTCATTGACCAGAGAACACAATATAAAGGCAAATATACTTTGTCAGGGTGCACTACATTTTTAAATTAGATAGGCACAATTAATTTTGAGTTTTAAGGTGGCATAAAAAATAATTAATATTTATTAATATTTTCCAGAGTTACATAATTGCTTTTATCAAATATAAATAGATGCTATCTCAGCTATTCTTCTGTTAAGTCTTAATTTGTAGATGAAGCACATAAAGTGCAAATTAGTGAGATTTTACTACTTCAGAATTTCAAATGGCCGACGCAGTAGGCAAGAAAGACCATCACTGAAGGAAACACTCTAGCCATAGCTTTAATCAATAACTAAAAACAGAATTAGGCAAAATTGAGTAAAAAAAACTCAAACAGGGACTTTGCAAGTCTCAGCTTTCCTGTCACAACACTTATACTTAGTAAGATTGGATTTATATTATGTGGATTAAATTAATGTCAGAGAACTATTTCAATACCTTCAAACCTTCTGATTAAGGCATTGGAAAAAAACCTGAACACTACAGGTCAATAGAAATGAAACAGCTCTGGTTACTAGTGAAACACTTAAAATTAAACTTTCTTTTCATATTAAAAAATAGTGAAGTTAAAAAAAATGACGCCTAATGAGATTTTTTAAAAGCTTAACTGTTGTAAGCTATGGAAATAGTATAAACGTAGAATGTTAATTATCATTCAGAACGACTGATAAGGAGACAGTATTAATACTATTATTTATCTCCTGATTCTTCTGAAAGTAACATGGGATAATAATCAGCTACTAGCAGCTGATGTATCTTCTAGTTCTTTGAGCTCTGGTAAGGGTTAATGGACTAAAGGCAAAGGGCAGTTGATTTACTGTCTTAATTTGCTATTAAAAGTGGCAGAGACATATTTTTCCTCTGTATGTAAGAAATTCAAGCATTCTTCCCCATTACAAAGAAGACGCAGATTTCTGAAGGGCAATTTACCAATGCAGGAGTTAGAAGAAGTATTTTTTCTCTAAATGAAATTATTGCAAAGAATATGAAAATTACTGCCCTTAAAGAATACAATAGGCTCCATAGGAAAGACTCTATTTTGTACTTGAGAGGTACTTTAGGAGACCATGGCCTTTACATAGGTATTAATTATGGTATTTTGATTATGGTCGGGATTCACACATTTTTCTTGCCCCCTTTGTTGCTAGTAGCACCTGGCAGCATCTGCTGTTTGTTGCCATTACCTTATTTAAAGAACTTGTTTTCCAACATTGCTCCGGACTGGTTTCTTTACTGTGGTGTATCAACTGCCTAGAGAGTAACTGTCCACACCAATCCCTGTAATATAAACTGGTTTAGGGAGGTCACAAACTAGGGAGAAAGGGTGAATTAGTCCAAACAAACCTATGAAATTAATTTAAAGTTTATGGATGGTGATGGCATCCTGTTTGTTTAACAAGAGGAAATGGGGGACCAGATATCGAGAGATCCCAGTAGCCTCCTGGAAATGAGCCTAAGTAGAAAACAAAATAAAGAGTAACTTGTTCTTGTCACAGTCCAGGGTTTGACTTCACTATTAGGAACATGGGAGAACAAGACAGAGGAAACTTCCTCACCTTCCTTATGGCAAAACCTGTTTGATGCCCCAGCCTTCACCCTCATGTTCTTAACCAAATCAAGCCAGAAATCTTAGCATCCTCAGAACATTGCTCCCACTCCTGGCTGCAACCTAAATAATATTTTCTGTGTAGAACTTTTATTCTTCATCTCTCTTCCTTCCCGACTTTTTACTGCTTCCCTCCTGCTGTTTAACAAGAGCCTTGCTCAGGTGGTGCCGCACGCTCCGCAGCACCGCTGCGAGCTGCCGACCAGAAAGACGAAAAGCAGGGCTGAAAACAGCCCAGAACTGCAAAGAGGCTTGGCAGATCTTTGAGTGGCTCCATTTGTGCGCTGTGCTCATCTTTCTCCTGCCATGCCAGGGCCACCAAGGGCACGAAAAGACAAGCCTTTTCTCTTCTTGCTATCAAGGTTTAAGATATTAGTGCCCCCGGGTGTTCATCCTACCCCTTTATGTCACCCACAACAGGGACGATTGAAGAATTGTGTGTCTGAGCCTTGTGTCTGCCCTTAAAGCACTGATAATGGGTGGCTGGAGCCAAGAACAAGGCTGTGATTTGGGGAGCAGGCACAGTTGCTCTTTGGGTGATTTTCTAGATTTGTCTCCAAGAATGCAGTTCACTTCAGTTAGCTTTTCCTCTTTTACTCCCCAAAGCCTGTTTATTTCTGTTTCAATACTGCATAAAAGCCTATCAAATGGTTGGTTTGTTTTTAATACTAAATATTTTACAGCTAAAAGAAAGGGAGGATAGTGTTAAAATGAAAGGCCTACTGAGTATTTTGCACTCTTTCCCCTTTTTTTCGCTCTTTTAAAATTTTAAAATGATTCCAGTAGTGGTTATTTGCTGTGGAAATACAGATATTCAAGGCTCCTTATTTAATTACACAGGCATTACTGAAGTCTTTAATGGAGCAGCATCACAGATGCTTTGTTGCTGCTTTGAATCTGAGCAAGAGCAATGCATGTTTGAAAATTCCCTGAGTTTAATATTACAGCTGACTGCTCTCAGTTAGCAGGACAACTCAGATTCCCACACTTTCATAAAATAGCTCACAGTGATCTAAAAAATAAAAAAATAAAAATCCAAGAAATCTAGATAATAAATGAATAAGACATAGCCATTAGAGCCTATAATGTAGCTTTCTGTAGCCAGGAAAAGATGCTTGTTAGACAAACTATTTATGGAAATGTATTTCTTGTGTATCTTATTAGGAGGTAAATGGCAGCTTTTCAGGATGGAAAGGGCTTTTTAGTTCTCCTTAGTGTTTTTATTGTCTGTCATTACTATTCCAAAGGTTTTTGTTTAGTCTTTTAAGGTAACACAGTTAAAGCACACTCCTTCAGGGCTGTGTGTGCAGTGTTACACAATTTGTTACCTCACTTTTTATGGGATAAAAAAGTCAATTATGTAATGGCTGTTCTGACTTGTGGACTGCAGAGGATAGAAGCGGGTCTTCCAGAGCAACACCTTGCCAGTTGGACCTACCTGCACTCTCAAAACTGACCCCTCTTTCTATTTAAGTACCATAAATAAGTTTTAACTAGCTTAGAAACATATTTATCAGAGTCAGCACCATGATTATTTTAACAGAAACAGAGCAATAATTTCTACACAGATAATGCATGCATGAAAACACAAGATATGACTGTGTCAAAGTTCCATGTATGATGAGAAGATCCTCTAGGGACAGACTTTTAAAGGAAAGATTGCATTCCAAGAACTGCATTCTTGAAGACATTATTGGGGATTATTTTTATAAGTAAGCCTTCAATGCTGAAGTATTGGGGCATTCTCCCCTATTTCGGATATTTCCCATTTAGCAACAGTATTTTGGGAGATTCAGCAGTTGGTTTAATCTGTTCATGTGGTGAAAACAGCTTGTATTAATGCCTTTTAAGAGGTTTCATAGTGTCTGTATGAACATCTGTAGCAGGAAACTGGAAAGTGCATAACATTTCCTACAAGTTCTGCTCACCCCAAGACAGGAAGCTCCAACTTCTGTAGGACACCGAAGCAGAGCGAGTGGGTGGGAAGCTGGTGACCATGGTGTGGATTGTCATTCTTCCTGCTTAAATTTCAACAGATCCCTTTGAATGCTTGCCCACGTGTAAATTTACTGACTGGATTCTAGATCAGTAACTGAGAAACAGAAAAGTAAAAAAGAAAACTGATTCATTTCAAATTTTTACCACAATATAGCAGTAGGCCATATAGTCATAAAGTCAATGATGGGCTGAAAAACAAACATATAATTAGCCCATAAAAAATAGGATGTTAGAATGTAAAGGACCAAACTTTTACTGAAGAAACACAGGTAGAAGTAAATTTTAATTGTCTTTGAAAGACATCTGAAAAGATGTTTTGAAAACTTTAACACCAAGAACTAATTATGATGAGGCTTTGTCATGCCTCCATCTGCTGACTCCTTTTCCCTCCATTCCAAAATGGTTTCACTCCGCTTTCCCTCTTCTGTACCTCCTGAACACACTGAAGAGTTTGGGATTTATGTTATAATATTATTCTAGCTTCAGTCATCAGGGAGGAAGAAACTGGATGCACACAGTAGCCATTCACGTGGAACACAACAAACATGAATTTAAGCAAAATATCTCCAAGCCTTCATCTGCCCTCTCGGTCTTTCTCATCAGGGAACTGCAATATGGCACTGGTCATGTAAGATTGTACAAGGGATCTAACAGCAAGGTTTTCTACCTTTCTACTGTAATTTTAAATTACACCAGTGAGAATACACCCATCTTCTGGTCTCCAAGATAAGTCAACCTATATAAGGGAATATTCCCTTGAGGTAAGGTATTTTATCTATTTGTTCAGACAAACAGTAGCTTGGGCACATTCAGGTTTTGAATAATGTGCAGTTTCAATAAAACGTTTTGTAGATTCAGAATATTCCGTTTTTTAAATAAACAGAAATAGAAACAAAAAGCACAAAATGAATAATTTTCTGAATATGACGATCATTTTAACTATCTTACTTAAGAATTATTTTTAGCTCTGTTATGAATGCACTGAATTATTCTTTGGACATGATTGGGATCTCAGAGCAGCTTCACATCTTTCTCAGACTTGGGGGGCATTGCATTACTATTCTACTGGAATAAACATCATTGTAATCAGGTTTTCAATCTTTTTATGAATTACCATTTTCATAAAGAACTTTATTGTAGCTCATAGTTTTTTCCTTGCTCAATGTGCAGTGCTTTTGGTGCCTTTACGTTGTTCTGCTTGGGTGATCTGTGATTATTATTTCACATTTATCTACATGATAGAAGCAGCATTTTCTATTAAAATGGGTAATAAATAAATTAGCTAGAATTAATAGATGACAGCATTATAATACATGCCAACATAGCTACAGCTGATGTTTTCAGAAGTTACAAATAAAATCACTGCTGGATCTATTATGACCTTTTAAGTGCAAAAATAAAAGCAATTTCTGCAATAAAGAAGAAAAGATTTCAAATGCTATTAAGCAGAAAAAAACATTTCAATAATCTGTTATCCTATCAGGAAAATGATAAAAATAGTGGAGGTTGACCAGATAAATTGTACACAAAAAGCAAATTAGTACACAAAAAGCAAATTTTCATTACATGAAAAACATTGTAAATATGTAGGATATTTAAATTTCTCAAACTACTATGGAAAATACTGTATTTTACACTTATAAACATTTTGAGTATAGATCTCTGATCTGTGGGAAAGAGGTGTATTTTTTCTTGATCTGCAGCTGTGTCAAGATATTTAATTTACAGGAGAGAGTTAAGAGGCTTACTCAGTTTTGAAATGGACTAATTGCATATAAAAGTAAGATATATATATATAAAGTATAAAAATACAAAAGCAGTTGCAAGGCAGATGTGATGTGTCCCCATTTCTCAGTAGTCCTGTGGGGCAGTTAGATAGCAAGATGAAGTGTACATAAAAATACATTGGAAGGACTGAATCAAAATCATGCATGTTAACATTGTTCACCTATATCTATGAATGCTTTTACTTCTGTTGCTTTCATTTATTAACCTGAATTTATGCTCAGATTTTGTAATGACCTTCTGCATTTAGCATAGATGAAGACATTTAAGAACGGACAAGAACTGGATGCGAGAGAGCAGGATAAGTGCCACTTCTCCTGCACCCACTCTTGGACACCTCACTGAGGCCCACACTCTGAATGAGAGAGAGGACCGAGGTCTAGAAGTTCTGCCAAAGATAGTCCCCCGGTGCAGGAAATCAGGAAATTTACTGATCTAAATAGGAAGCAGCGGGGGAGACAGGGTCTTCACCATAGCATTGCCACTGAGCTTTCTTGGAACAAATCTATCAAATGGTCATCTAACGTGTATAATTTCCCGAATGCTTTTCATTGAAATTCTGCCCTTATCTGTTTTTCTGTTTTGCCTCCTTATTAGACTTTTTTTTGGGGGGGCGGGGAAGAGGGAAGGTGCTGGGGAGGCAGCAGGGGGAGGGGAAGAAGCGGGGTGCAGGAGGTGGTTTCGTTCCGTTCTTTCTGTGGATTTCAGAAATACAGCTTTCAAATACCATCCAGCACTACAGGTAGAGTTGATTCATTTGCTTTAGACTATCTCCATGTTCCCTGGACCTAGCTGAAAAATGTACAAAATCTGTTTACCCTTTGCTAGAAACTTACTCTGTGAGTTGACCATTCATTCCCTTTAACACTCATTTAGTAAAAGTGCTTAAAAATCCTTCATCTTGTCACAGTCCTTAAGTTTCAGATGGCATTTGCATTTGCTCCTATTTACTTTTAGCTGCTTTTCTGCTTAAAAGTTATTTATAAGCAAAACCATACTGCTTTTCCTTCTTTGTCCACATAATCAAGAGAAATTAACTCTTGAAGTATTTCCCATTCTAAAATTCAGAGGCTTTAGAGTCTTTCTCCCAATACATTAAAATTAAAACACCAGTCCCTCCAAGGTTGTTCTTTAGCATGCAAGTGCTATTTTATACAAGCTAAACTGTAAAAGTATTGAATTAATTGATACTGGCTATTTGTGTGTCCTTTTTTCTATTTCTCATTATTTTTGGAAAACATTTTTTTAACAAAATCATTTGTTTTTTCCTCCCTCATTAGCTGTGTGAAAGTCAAGACTGTACACTTATTTCTACTGCCACTTTTCCACTGTTCTGCTCAGACAGTGCTCGGAATATTAGTTACCTCCAATGTTGACAGGGAATTTGAGATTTTAGGAAACATTCCTGGTCCAAGGAGCACTTCAAATAAAGCAATTAGGTAAATGGCAAGAGAAAGTTGTTAAACGGAGTTTTTGTTCCGGTAAAAGTTGTCATCTTCTCCCCTTTCCCAAATGGAGATGACTCTCTGATAAAACCAGTGAATCAAATAGCAACCAGCTGCCGACTTGCTTTCCATCCTTATCAAGATGGGCAAGTCCACAAGCATTTCAAAGCCAGCCCAGAAGGCTCCATGCCAGGATTCTCATCTCTAGCAAATGGTTTAATACAGTCGCACACAGCTCTACATCTTCAACAACCACTACGGTAATATTACAGAAAGTGTCTGTCAATCATTGTCACTGGTTATAGGTTACCGACTTCAGCCTTCAAAATATGGCTTTTATTTATAGTAAGCAAAATATATACTTCTGGATTTACTACAAGCAGAATGAGGTCCTGAAGAATAAGGTTCTTAGTATCCTTAGTATCCTGCTCCATCAAGCAGACTCCATCAAGCAGAGTAATTGTAAACTCCATCAAGGTAGTTTTATCATGTATGGATTACCCATGCAAATACACATTGGTTTCTCAAAACAGCCTCAATCCATTAAGCCCTGGGGCTTGCACACGAATGTATATCACAAAGTTCATACAAGGTTCATCTCACATGAATTCACAATTCACCCTGTAATCCTAAGAAGAGTAGGAAGAAAACTTCAGGATAGAAGATTGATTATGATGATATGCACTAATTTCCCTGGAAATTTTAATTTGAACTGTTAAGTGCTTATATATACACACTCATAAATATGTAGATAACCTGCCTCTGTTCGTTCTGTGCTCTCGTTGCTCAAAGCCTTGTCCAAATTACAAGCTTTCCCTCTGGCTGCTCGTGTGAAGGTAATGACTGTCATCTTAGAATAACCTTACCCTTTAAAGTAAATCATACCAGTTGTGCTACTCCTGAGTCTTGAATTAATGAAATAAATAAATAAATCAAATAAATAATAAAAAATCCACTTTCAGTTCTCCAGCAGGAACAGCTGTGGCGTAACTTCAATCAGTTAGAGACCTCAGTGAGATTCAAATCCTTAAGTATTTGACAGCCCTACACTTTCTCCTCAAGTGAAATGTTATTTAATAGGCACTATGGTAGGAGCATTCAGACCTAGCTTTTTAGCATGGAGTACTGGTCCAAATAGTCTTGAAGTCTATGCAATTTTGGTGATAAGCCAGTCCTGCTCAATATGAGAAAGGACAGCACATTCCAGCTTAAAAGAACTAGAGAAAGTGCAAGAGAAAGCCTGTAGTTTTACTAGAGATGCGCTCAGGGCTGCAGTCAGTAGTCAGTGAGGCACTATGCTTGCATCACCTCATTTCTTTGGGATCTAGAACAGAACTGGACATCTCTTCATGAAGAGCAGATTATTTCTTTCCTAGTGCAGCATATAGGGGACAAATACCCACTTTTTCCTCTGTGAAGAGAGTTGCCCATACTCTTCGTGCAGCGTGGTCACCACTACACTGACCAAGGTAACTGATTTCAGCCCTTCGCAAGCTCTCTCAACCTCTCTGCAGGGGGGAAGCAGTGAGCAGAGCTTCCAAAGAGTGGAAGCTCATCAAGTCTGTGGTGAGCCTGGCCCACCTGCACTAGGAGCAGGAGGCCCTGAGCAGGCTCACCTCCCTGGGCCAGCTCGCGCCCAGCAGCCTCCCCTCCCTACGGGCATCAGGCAGAGATCACCGCCTGCTACATTTCCACTTGCACAAGGAATGCTTGGCAGAGGCGTTCTGTGCAGAAACCCAAGAGTCTGCAGGTTTGTTTTTACTTTTATTGAATTGCTTAATGTAATAGTGTATTGGTCATGTTTGAAACATACAGAAGAACTGATTGTAATGTTAATGTAGTTTTTAAGTACCTCATTACTTTGGAGTAATTCAGTGATAGCCTTACTGAAGTCAATAATCTTTCCTTTCTGTAGAAAGGAAATAATGAAAATTAGCACCATTTCCATAGTCTCCCTAAAAGCAAAGATTCAATCCCAGTGAAGAAATTGTATTTCATCCTAAAAGGAGATAAATTGAAACTTTAAAATCTGTGTTGTCATTTGCCCATGAAAACTTGAGAAGCATTTCAGGATGAAAGGTTTCCTGTAAAGATTAAAAAAAAAAAAAAACACACCACAACATTCACAAATGCCACACTCTGGACCAAGTTAGAGGACATGCCCCAGGATACCAATTTTGTCTACTGTTTGCCAGTATTGCTCGAGTTCCTCAGTCATTAAACTATTAGAAAAAAAAAAAAATGTTGTTTCTAGCTACTGCCAAGCTATTGCATTCAACATTCAACATAAAATGGGTACATGATACATGTTGTTTCTTTAGGGGAAGGGCAGGCGCTACATGGAGCTTCCAAGACAAATAAATCATGGAACTTCCTGAATCACATCAGGATGCACAACCATAGATATCACATAGATAATTTCCCAAGGTCCCTCACAACCCAAATGGTTCAAGGACAAATACAAGTCAAAAAGACCTGAGCAGTGTGGAAACAACACAGGGGGTGTCTTTTATCATTTTTACTTTTGTTGTTGATCTCAGTGGAATCTTAGAATAAAATAATTCAGTCTCTATTATATTCTTAATTAACATGGACATCAAAACAACCATATAATGACAATAAACTACTCTCCCTGATCATCTCACCACAACCCAGCTCTGGTAGGAGAGGACCTTTCAATGAAGTGTTTGAAAGAAGTTGGCCATCCCAGACTGCTTCAGGCCTATGTTCCACAAAGCAACACAAATTTCATGCCACAAGCCTTCTGGGTCTGCTTAATGTTATGTGCTTACTCCAGGAAAAAAAGATGTGTGCATGCAAGCACGTGTGGCACAGGTGAGTTTAATTTGCATTTTGATACATTCAGAAGAGAGAGCTCTTAGGATCACACCAAGTATATAGACACAGACACTGACAATATCATGTTCCCATCTCAAATAGTTTGTAGCCTGTGTAACTTAGATTGAGTTTTGGAGGAAAGGGATGCCACCTTTTTGTGATTCTCTACTTTTGCTCCCCAAAAATGTCTCTGAGCAGACCTCAGTGAACCTTGTGTTCACATTCATATTTTTAAAATTCCCTGCTTTACTGAAGTTGAGTGAAGAGGAAGGGAATGTTGTTGCTTGCTTTCTCAGCTTATCTCCTCTGCTATTGGTTCTATTTTCTTTATTTCAAATTGCCTGGAGAGCCCAACGGTAGAGGGATGTAAAGATAATCCATTCAGGAATAGAAAAGAGAAAAGCACATATTAGAAATGGGATGAAAATGTGTCCAACATAGGTTGTTACACATATAAAGTGGTGGGTAGGAAATGAATGAGAACTAGAAAAAGCACAAGGTTATGGTGACCTCAGCTGACAACATAAAGACTGTGCTATTTAGCAGCATTTTCTATACAGGGGAAGACTGAAATATCCTGCAGAAAAGAACCTCTGACCTTAATGCCGCACGTGGGGAGGGCACAAAGACTTGAGGCTCGCCGCCGGCGGAGATGGAATTCCGCCAGCGCTGATTTCTAGCTGCAGCGGTGAATCCGCCCGGCTGCTGTTCTTCTCGAAGTTGTCCGGGCCTGGAAACCTGCCGAGCTGCTGTTCCTCTGAGTCTCAAGGCTGCTGCGCGGTTATCTTCGAGTCTCAGGGTCAACCCGTTGGCTGGGGAGAGCGTGCGGGGAAGAAATGCAGCTGACCCAATTTGAGTAATAAGGCAAAACTTCATTTATTGCTGCTGCGTACAAGCATTATATACTTTTACCATTGCTGCTAAAGCCACACGTTCTTATACTATTGGATAACTATTTGTAAACTATTCGTACCCCACTATACCACTGGTTAGCTATTTATGTCCCACTACTTATTCCCTGTATCACACCTGGTGTTTGCACATCGCCAGCATTGCTTTCCCACCTAATCTTGGATTGTGCTGCAGTTTCTCACGGGACAAAAACCCGAGGGCCTAACTTGTGCTAAGAGCCTAAGTTACTTATGTTAAGGGCCTAAAATCCAAGGCCTTGGTTGTTCACACAGAATCCATGTCCCCGATCCTTACACCATTCTGCGACACCTTAACATCAGGGGAAGTAGACACTGAAGAAATGTATTCATATAGGTGCAAAATAAGTACTAAAAAAATCCTTCTCCAAGCACACAGATGACCACAGGAAAAGGTCAAAAGCATATTAGCTAATACCAGACTGCCTTATTACACCAGTGTAATGCAACCACGAAACAAAACAAATACTCTCCTGGATACACCAGGAAATATATTTCCCAAAGAGAATTATTAATGCCATTGTATCAGGCATTGGCTGCAGCAGTTTTTGAGCAGTGTACAGTATCTGTCATGAATGTGAACACTGACTCAAACTAGAAAAGGTGCAGAGAAAGGCCCCTGGGATGCAGACAAGGTTAAATGAGGTCAGCCTGCTTAATCCACTACAGGGAAGACAGGAAAAAAAAAAAAAAAAAAAAAAATCTATAAATACTTGGAAGGGGATGAGAAAAGTGAGAGAGGAGCACTGTTAGAGAGGAAAGATAAAGCTTGTTGTGAGAGTGGACGAAGTTGGCATAAACAAGTGTAAATTCACTACAGAAGTGAGATTGCAAACCTGCCCCGAGAACTTTGCAAAAGCAAACATAGTATGCATAGAAAAGGAGTGACATGAGACATGATAGCATATGTGCATCTTAACACAGTCTTGTAGGAGAAAGCACAACTCAGAACCATGGAGAAAAAAAAAAGAATAATGTTATAGCAGAGAGATGAACGGAAGTGTCATTACATGATACTGACAGCGGGGATGGTGGAGAGAAGATAGCTGAGTAATGCCATTGAACAAGGACAGTAAATTCCCTTTAAAATGATCGTATAGCATGGAACAGCATAGAAACATTAGCAAGCAGGCATCTCTGAAGGTCACCTAGACTGATCTCTACCCAAAGCAATGTTATTGGCTTGCAACCAATGACCTAGACTCAGCACCTTCCAGAAGGCTGTTGAGAAAGAGACCCTATACCATAATTTTCACCTACTTTTCAAAGAATTCTTCAAAATACCAAAATAAAAAGTCAGGGGCAGGGAAAATTATCTTATTTGGATAAAATCAATGATGCACCACAGCAATGCAATTTTCTCTTTGCAGAAGAGGTAGAAAAGAGATATTAGGTTATTTTAGAGTATCTATATTGTCCTGGATTATCTCCTAAACAGAAGGCTGATAGAGAAGAAAAAAAATGTTATAATATCCCAGTGATGATTATTCTTCTTACATGATCCTTTTGAAATCAAATTTTGAGGATTTTTTGCAGTTCACACCTCATTCCCACAGTGTAATGGTCAGTGATGAGTTGAACTAAAAAGATTAAGAAAACTAAGACTTGCTCCAAGTTTCCCTGGCCTGGCTACTTCAAATAAAAGCCTGTCACTAATTACCTAAGCAAGACTGCTCCCCATAGCAACATCTAAGCAAATTGCTTTCTTCAGACAACTGGATTCAGCCTCAGGATGTCGATGTATTGGAGGCAAACTCAGGGCATATGGATTCAAGAGAAAAAAAGGAAAGTGTTCCTAAATGGTTAATACAGCTATTCAGAAACAGTTACCCAGGTCAGTCTGGTCAGCTGCAGCCTTGCAGCCTGTGAAGTCCTTGCAGGCACACGGTGGTCACAGTTCAGAAAGTGGGCACCACCAGAGCAGGGCAGGCTCATCCTCCATGCCACTGAAATGGTGACA
This sequence comes from Crypturellus undulatus, assembly GCA_013389825.1. NCBI lineage: Eukaryota > Metazoa > Chordata > Aves > Tinamiformes > Tinamidae > Crypturellus > Crypturellus undulatus. Next base: position 101,757 of record VWPW01002640.1, on the reverse strand, counting down.
GCGTTGATATTTTCCAGTCTGGGGACTGATAGGGGACAGAAGTACTGACAGAAAATGGGTTTTCTGTCACAAAAGCCTTCAGACAGAGGATGTGCTACTCACTTAATACATTTCTTGTAGGTAATTAACTTGTTCTCAAACTTTCTTAAGATACTGAGCTGCTGAACACTTCCATGTGATGGAACCTGATAACTGTAAGGAATGTCCTTCAAACTAAAGTTAGGTAAAATATTTACCAAGTCAAAGAAAGAAGCTTTGTTCTTGTGGGCCTCTGTAATTTCTGTCTAGAGCCTTTCCTTGCTCTGCTTTCAAATTTAAAGAGACAATCCACATACTGGCTGCAACCCACTGTGGAGCAGTCTCTTGATTTGCATGAATGAATCCTAACACAGTTTGGAGCCCAAGACTGTCTACAGCAGCACACAAGTTCACTCTGTTTGTGAAAGCCAATTTTAGCTCAGAGAGCTCAGTTGACTGTAATAACTTGCTGATTGCAAATATCAGAGTATCGCCATGGGAGAGAGGTAGGGACTATGTACTTTTAGGATGAGAGCTAATACACTAAGCTTTGCAGTGATCCAATATAGAAGTGACAACAGCATGAAGTATAATAATAACAATAAATCCCACTGAAAGCAAAGAGCCCACCTTTCAACTTAGGCAGAGGCAATAGCCTCAAATATCTCTGTTGTTCAAGTTTAAATAGCATCTGCAGACCTGCTGCAACTGTTTGCATGCCAAGTGGTCCTCAGCTTATTTGCCAGGCTAGCTGGCGTCTCTAATTAGTCATTTTACAAGCCAGAGTGTGATATGTTTAAGTAACTAGAGTAGTTGTGCATGTAAATTTAGCACATTAGGGCATGTACTTAACCCTGCATGAGCTGCTTTGAAACCATATCATCGACATGGCTAGGCTTCGCAAACCAAGATATGGGAAGGGCTTTACCCATGTTTACTGCAAGTGCGCTGCTGGCTAAAAAGACCAATGCGGGAAAGGCAGGTCCTGTTGCAAGCAGGACAGCAGAAGGTTTCCTTAGGCAGCATTGGTATGGCACTTTTTTTCGGCATTGTCTTTTCTCTTCAAGACTGACTCTGCCTGTGTTCACAAAGGAAGCAACAGCATTATGGATGGTGTGTCTCCCTGTCTGCCAGTTCAAGGCCAGAGTGGACCATACCAGGGAGCAAAAAGACGAGCTGTTCCCTACAGGCAGATAAGCCCAAGCCAAGGGAAATCTTACCCCCAGGCTCATCCCTGCAGGGTCTGCACATATTAGGCAGAGCCAAGAGCTCAAAACAGGTCCATCAGCAACCCCAGACACAGTTACCAATGAACCAGGTCCAGGATCCATCCAAGGGATCCAGTCAAGAGCAAAAGGAGACAAGGTCAAAGACAAGGCTACAACACAGTCCACAAGCCCCTCCTGAAAACAGCCCAAAGGCAGGATTAAAGACTAACTATAACATAGCTCCAAGTAGCCCATCCAGGAGACAAGTTACCCACAAAAATACCCAGACTCTTCCCAGGAAGGAGGCCAAAGAACAGCCCTAAGAACAAACATTTCCTTTACAGAGCTTAGGCAAAGAGTGACTTTCTATATCTGAGTTTTAATGTAGTTTCTGGACCTAGGCGGTGGGAGCGTCAAGGTCCCAGGTGAGTCTCCTCAGGACAGTTAGCACCTCTTGGAGTCCTCAAGGCCTTGAGGCATGAACCCACTTTATTTTTTGACTAAAAGAGGGCTTTAAAAACCATTTGGTTGTGACCTATAGATTTTTTGAGTAGTTTTTTTTGAGAATCATTAAGAGTGGGCTACAAAATAATCCAGACTTCTCAAACCTCTGAACCTGCACAGATATATTTAATTCTGGCTCATCAGAGCTCCTGTATCTCTCAGACCTTCCAGCTATCCCCATCTCCACCCCGCCTCTAATACCCCCTGAGTCAGCTGCAATTCTCCTGCTTCACTGGTGATCTACCAGTGAGTCAGAATTGGAGCACAGGGCCTGAGTGGATGGAGCTACTGTGCTCAGCTTTCATTTGCTTGGCAAAGAGCCTGAGGTAGAGCTGAACAAGAGCAAAGAACCTCTGAAAAGCAACACAGCCCTTACCTAAAGCCAAGGGCTGCCATCCACCTCTCTTACATGGCCTTCATGTAGGATCATGGCATTTTGCCAGGACTTGGAGGTTAAAGACATGTGGCTGGCAGAATTGTCATCTTTTGTCCAAGTTTTATGTTCTTCTTGGAATGCTCCAATACTGATAGGGTATTGAGGCAGGTTTCCAAACAATTTGTCTAACTTTCTCAACGTCAATCGGCGCCAAGCTCTGGCAGACACTCATACATCACCACACAGAGTATTTTATCAACTCTACTTAACAATCTATTTTCAGCTTCCTAGTTTCCTGTAGAGCGCTTCATATTCCTTCAAATTAGAGCAGCAAGAGCCAGAATCGCTGACAGGTTTGTTCACTGCTTTTACCAACAATCTGCAGAGATTATAAGTCTGTCAGAAAGATATTGTTGGAGATTTAAGGGATTGCTTTCAGGAGACATTCTGAAATGACAGTTAATGTATTCTCAGACGTAGCTTTCCATCATGCTCTCCCACCCCAAAAAGCTTCTTAGGTACGTAAATAGGTATGTAAAGGTTTGTAAATAGTATGAAAATAGCATACAGTATACTATATTTACAGAAGAAAGCAGGTCTATTTCTTCACAAACATGTTTTATAATATATATATATTTCATATAATTCTCCTAACGCATTTGTTCATTTTGGAGGTACAAATTTTTATTGTCTAGAGCTACTTGTCAATCTCTGTCATAGTTCAGTAGTCTCTGACCAGGTTCTTTCTGATATTCCACAAATAAAACAAGTGTAAGGCTTAATATAAAATTTATTTTTACATTAAGATACTTGATTTTACATGGTATTTTTGAGTTAGTAGTGTGATTCAGCAATGTACTGAAATCATAATGCAAGTGTATACATGAATACAGTTCAATCATAATACTAATGTGATTTTCATTGCTCTGCAGGCTGTCACAACACTGGGCATCCTCAATTGCTTCTTGTACTCTATGTATTGAGGTAAATTCAGTTCTCAGTAGAAGAGGTGTGATTACTAAAGTTACATCCTATAGGATTCCTAAGCCTCAAGGACACTTCATCCTTGGCCCATCTCCTTTGAGCCTTCTTACAGGCAAGAGTTATTGGTCAGTCACAATTTCCTCCCATCTCAAGTGATACGGGAAAGGATCACCCAAACACCAGGAGAGCAGCACACACATGTTGGAGTAAGAGGTTTGTGAATCTAGCTTATACTGTCTAAAACGAGGAAAACCAAACATAAATCTCAGAAACTATCTGTAATCCACTGTCCTATATTCTGCTTATGGAGAGATCTGAACATAGCCAATGAATGACTGGCCAGAGGCTCCTTCAATACCTAGATTCAACAGCAAGAAGTATTTACAGACCAACAACTGGTTTCAGATAAGCAGTGTGGAAGCAATGTAATTTTAATTCTAGTTAATTAACTTAAATTCTAGGTAAATTTAAGTTTTAATGTTGACTTCCTTTGTATGTACCTAACAACTTCTTTTATGTAGAAGTTAAAAGTAAAAGATGAGTACAATAGAGCAGCTGGTACACTCGAGTCTTTCCAAATGCAAAATTGCAGACTAAAAGATTCCTGATTTTGTAGTATTGTCCATACTTTAAAAGCTTCATTTCCAAGCCAGGTTTATACAACATGAAAAGGGAAATACTTTTTGCTGATGTCATTGTAATGTAGACAACAATTATGACAGCTGCACAGTACATAAATGAAGGGGTATGAGGCATTAAGTGACAGTGCTAACATTTCTTGATAAGCTAACACTGTTTATTTAAAAGAAATACAGGTGTATATATGTGACTGTCCTGTTCTATTACTTTACTACAGCAAAGGACAGTCAGTTATTGAGATGCAGCTGGATTGGAACTGGAATTAATTCCTTAAGGCCAACATGTCTTAAATAAGAGAGTCTGAAACAGCAAAGATGCCCATGTCTTTTGTATGAAAACACTCCCATTTCATCATAAAAATGATAAATAAGATCGGCTTCTTGGAGTAGGATATATATTCATGGGGCTGTCAGAAATGATGCTGTCAGAAAGAAAGAGCACTAAGGCAAGGGAGGCAGGCTAGAATGTTCCATTTTGAGCTGAATGCATCTGAAAACTATCTTGAAGAGAGATGGGGTTTTAAACTGTACTCTTAACCTTCTGAGATTTATTTTTATCCACTTTCCTGCCTAGAGCAGAGCTGTGCTTTTAATCTTGCTTTGTTGTCTGTACAGGTAATTTTGTTTAATTAGTGTTGTGTTTTCTCCTCAATAGCTGAGCTGCTTTGGGAGGCAGTCTTAGTTTTATGCATATAATTCTCATTACCAATTCCTTCTGCAGTTATCAAGCACATACAGCTTTTCTCTTTATTCCTCTTTCCACATTTTTCCTTCTTCACATCCTGGAGAGGTGATGTGGCAGTTACATTGTATTTATACCATTTTTTTGCTCTGTATTTTGTCCAGTGGGCAACAGGATTTTTTTTTGCCCTGGAATTCTTGTGTGTTTAAATTCAGTATATTGTCGGATATGTGGACAAGCAGATACACTTTCTGAAAAAGTTAGTGAAACCTGTAGAGGTGATGAGGTCAGCCTGGGCAAGCCTGTGGGTTGAACTCCCATGGAGCTACTGATAGTAAAAATGAGCATTTTAATTGCTTCTTATTTTCCTGCCCCATCATGCGTCCTATGAGAATGGTTCCTTCTCCGAAGATAGGTGTTAATTATTGGGAGATCAGGGACGAGCAGGCAGACTTGAAGGTCCAAGCTATATGCATACACAAATAATTTTGTATTCAGATTTACATCTTTCACTGTCAATGTATCACTTATGTTTGAACTACAGTGTTTTTTTCATTTGAAAATAGAAGATATAACAACAGAGGCCTTCAAATTTTAAGAGAACAAAATTTTTGTATCAGATCTTCAATGCAAGGGAGTTCCATTAAGCTCTATTTTTTGCCATATCATGTCAAGAGGCTAGATTAATTTGATTGTGATTTCTAAAATACAAAGAAACCTGCCATTTCTCCCTTCTCCTCCTCCTTCCTTCCATGCATACTTGAGATCTAAAACACTACAAATGCTGTATGTTTTTCAGTTTCAGTAAATATTTGTCCAGCTTCCTTTCAACATATCTAAAGTTATACTTAATCCTAAATCCCACACTTATCAATAATGAGGAAATCTAGATCTGTTTCTTGCAGTTTGTTTCCATCTTTGAATAAAATTTATGCATTATTATACATTATAACATGGCACTTTATTAGAAAAGAGCAAACTGTTTTTATGACTCAACCTTTAGTCTAAGTGAACAATAGACATAACACCAACTTTCTAGAATTCTTTGTGCCCCTACGGCTAATGGAAGCTCTGGTATTATCTGCTATGCACAAAGATGTAAATAAATTGCCTGCATAGCATGTCTCAGCTTCTTCTCACTGAGCTTGAGTAATTACTTTCCCAATTAGTCACTGTAGTGCATTGCTAAAGAAAACTATTGTATGGTGTTTATGGGCACCATAAGCACACATGATGCTTTGCAGTAAATGGAATGGGGAAGGCAAGTGCAATAAACTTCTCCCTTTAATTTAAGGATAGAGTTTATACAATAGAGTCTCCCTAATAGTACAGCAAGAAAACACAATGCACAGAAAACACAATGCTTTGTGATAATGGACTTCTTTATGAACAGTTGGATTTTCACAAGTGTTTTTACAGAATAGAAGAGTGTTTACATGGCAGGGAGTCCCAACCATGAGAGCTGCCTGAGTGAAGTAGTTAAGAGTTCACAGAAGATTTAATGCAGAGGTGGGTGAAGCAAAAGAAAGTACAGCTGTTGAGTTTAACAAATACTGGAATGGGCTCAAAAAGAACAAATAAAGGAAAGTGAAGAGAAAGCAGAAGATACAGTTAGAAAGAAAGAGGGCTGGACCCACAGAAGAGTGGTGTTAACAAAGGAGCATTCAAGCAGTGACAGTGAAACTTGAACTCTTTTACTTTTTCACTTGAGCAGTAAGCAAGCACTAAGCTCACGCTAGGCCTGCAAGTGAAGACAGGGCAGCGCAGCATGAGACCGGCCCGAAGGATGTGCCCCTGGGTTTGGAAAGGGGGCCCGTGCAGCAGCTTAGCGTGGAGATGAGGCCCGCAGGCAGCGGGGCAGCGAGCAGGAGACGCCAGCGAGACCTTCGGTGGAGCTTCTCCGCAGCCACCGGGGCAGCTGAGGGTACAAAGCAGGACCGCGTGCCGGTGTGCGGGGAAAGTGCTGCCCTGCAGCCCACGCTCAGCCCTCACGCGGGACAGCAGTGAACCCAACGCAGCGCTCGCGGTTTTGCTGAGTGCTGAGGTGCATTGGCACAAGCCAACCCCTTGCGTGGCCTGTGAAGAGCTGCTGGCTGATCCCTGTCAGGAGAGAGCGGGAGACGCGAGGGCTCCTGCCGCAGGCAGTGCCAGAGGCCTCTGGGGCGGCATTTGCACAAAAGATTGGGAAAATAATCAAATAAGCAGTGCTGATTAGTTGATGATCTGCCGCTGAAGCTCTGTTTGAAACACCATTCCACCTTTCAAACACTTCCCTCATGTGCTGCATCCCATTTTGCTTGGTAAATGAGAAGTGTTTCAAGACATGGCTCAAGTGCTTTTTCTCAGCAAGCTGCATGCATTTGGCTGATGACTAAGGAAGCCCATTTCGGCTTAAAATGAGAGGAAATGACCAGGACTACCAGGTCAGGCAGGGTGGAAAAGGATGAAAGGCTCCTCATCTTCCATCAGCCCCCAATTACAGTTGTAACAGCAAGAGAGCAGATCAGAAATGAGATTCTTTTCAGTTGGAGCTCTCTGCATACAGCCCTGTGAGCCTTGATGCTTCAGATCTAATAAATCACGGCTGGTATTTAGCTCCCCTGGAACAGTTTATCTGCCCGATCTATCTGCTGCTGCTTATAATCACAGTTTTCTTTAAATGAGAAAAATAGCAAAATAGCCAGGCAAGGAGAAATCCTTCTGCTTGTTTGTTTAAAGTCCCAAGCAATAATCACATCTTTATTCTTTTACCATTATTTAAGGATTCAGCTGGCTTATTTCCCTTGACAGATCAGAGTTTAGTTTATGATAAATCCATCATAGTTTGAAAGCTAAACTCATCCAGACTGTGCTAAATCTATGAAACTTGACACAGCAAATCTTTTCTCTGGAATAAACTGTGAACTCAGATCTTATGGTGTGTCTATCTACTGTGATGAATATTTGTCTAAAAATGTTTTACTGCCACAGACTGAGCTAAATTCCTTTTCTTCGTTCATCAAATAGTTTTCAAATGTAAAAAGTAAGTCTAAGTTATATATCACACTAAATGCTCATGTTTCTTTTTAACTGGAAAGACTAGAGGGGCAGAAAAGTTTTGTTTTCTCTGATAATCAGCTAAATCCTTCCTCAGTCACAAGAAAAAAAAAAAAGGAAAAAAAGCATATTTCAGCTTCTGATGGAAAATGTGAGTTCTAGTAGAAGTGTTACTGCTTCCTTTATACTAAGGTCATGCAGACATACACATAACTGACATCAACCAAGAACACTGAAGTGTGCAAAAAAGACCAGAGAATTCATCTTAAGAACACTGTTTACTGTACTTACTGATGCCACAAACATGCTTCATATGGATATATGCATACACATGATCTGTATTCAAATACATATATTGAAAAAGAGAACAATATTTTCTCTTATATGCAAATCCATTCCATAGCCATGGATACATAATGCATTGCACTTGTCCCAATACCATTTATGGTGGATGAGGTCTCTAACCCTGTACAGTATGAAATACAGCATTACTTTGAGCTCTCCTTTTTCTGGAAGAAAAAAAATATTTACAAATATCCAAAAGAAATAAACTTTTATCAGTAGAGGAACGAACAAAAATAACTTTGAAGTTTCATTTCAGCATCTGGTTTTCTCTGCGTGCAAGAGAGAGAGAAACTGTTTCTATTGATCAGCAATGACAGCCTTACCAAAATAATGGCAGAAATCCTTCCAGAAGTAGAGAACATCTAGAATACAAATCAATAAGTCCCAGCTAAAATGTTCACAGGCAGGTAGTCTGTTGAGCACAGCAACACAATGCTTGAGCAGCAGCCATGGTCACCGGGAAGCTGCTGACGTCTCCTTTTTTCAGCTGTGTGGTGTCTCTTGGGCCAGGAAGCAGCTTTGACACAGGCCCCGCTTCAGTGATAGCAGCGTTTCTTAGTCCTCAGAGTAGGTTTCTTCTGCCTGAACTGTCTTAGCTGGACTGAAATCGGAGAGGCAGTGCCAAATTACACCAGCCGAGGGGTCTCCTTTGTTTTCTGCTATGGAGCAGATGAGCAGCTAAAAAGCCAGACCTTATCAAGTCTTGGTTGAATGTCTATGTCAAGTTCGCATTTTACAGCTTTTATGAGATAACTGAAGGCATAGTTGCATCAAGTGAGCAGGATTACCGCATCACTTTTAATCCCCTTTTTGGGTGCAAAACATGCTCCCTGTGGATAATTAGCACATATGAGAGAGCCAACCATACGCTCCCGCAATAGTCAGCAATGCTCAGCAATACTAAAGCTACCTGAACTTTTGATATAAATGCTGCTGCTGCTGACTCTACTGCTTTTGAAGAAGACAAAAAGAAAGAAAGAAAGAAAGAAAGAAAGAAAGAAAGAAAGAAAGAAAGAAAGAAAGAAAGAAAGAAAGAAAGAAAGAAAGAAAGAAAGAAAGAAAGAAAGAAAGAAAGAAAGAAAGAAAGAAAGAATAATAAATAGTTAAAAAAGAGAGTATTTACCCCCCTGAACTGTGGAACAAATGCAGCTGGAGTTTTGCAAAGAAGCCATTAGCAGGGATTTGCACCTCAGTTTTTAAATCAGCTTTGAAAAACTTGACCTGAATTGCAAAGAAAAATGCAAAGCTACAATATTCAAAGCTGCCAGTTGTCCTTTGATCTATCAGGGGTAATTTAATGGATGGCTTTTCTGTTGCTGGTCAATTATTTTCCATAGCCATTTCTGCTCTAAATGGCTTCTTGCTTTTGAGTGTTTCACAAATTTTAGTACCATTTTCCCAGAGCTATTGGGCTATAGAAAGTAAATTCAATAAGTGAGGAGAACTGTTTTGCCAACAGGGGGTTCCATACATCTGCAGCCGCAGTTACATGAAAGCAGACAAAATAAAATACTCCCTCTGCCTGCAATACAACAGCAGCACTTTGTTGAGCACTTTTCAAAGAAGAAAAAAATTACTAATTTTCAACTGGATGTTTCTCACTTCTGACAGAGGAAAAACACATCCTCCAAAATACAGGAGACGCTTGAAAGCAACCCTCACCTATGGAGCTGTGGAGGAGCCCGCACTGCTTGTCATGGACACATGGAGAGTCAAAGGCAGTTCCCTGATGACAGCCACCCATCCCTGCTTCACAGCGCACAGCACAGGGCTGGGGGTCGTTCACACTGTAGCACAGCTCACATGGCAAGTCTGCCCTTGACTGCTGCTGGTCCTGCGTTCCTCAGAGCTGCAGACAAGCACTCCGGGGGCCTGAAAACCAGGCTGACAGGCTTTGCAGAGCAGATGTGAATGGTCATTTCCATAGGTGCATCTACGCTATCAGACTTCTTACAAGTGGCTGTGATTCTGAAAATGTATATAATTTATTATAACTTCCTTATACAAAAGATCCTGAGTATCTCTCACATTAAAAAAATAAATATTCTCTATGTCAGGGTGTAGTTGTATACCCCAAGTTTGTTCTGCTTGATCTAGGGTAACACTGGGGCAAGTCTAGAGTAAGATATCATCACATCTCACAATTTGCCCCTCTGGCCCCAAGAAAGTGGGCCAGACTCAGATCCCTTTTTCCCCATATGTTTCTACGCAAGTCTCACCTGTTACTCGTGCATGGACACTTTGCCCTCAGGCAAGGACTGTGTCAGCAATTGCCCCAATTTCCTTGGTGCTGCCTTTCATTCCCCATGTTTATGCTCTACCAGCCTTAAAATCCTCCCACTCTTCCTTCTCTTACCAGAAATGTTAATGTATGAAATGTAGAAGGGGAGTAGAGGCAGGCAGGATGCTGGTCTGGAAACAAATAGGAAATAATGGTTAGTTATCCCGACTGCAGGTTGTCCGTGTGAGCAGGCATTGCCTTAAAATATAAAAAATGCAAATGAAGCAGGCTTCTGCTGGGTAACTTGATTTACTAAATCAGCACCACAGTTGGCGTTAAACGGTGCCTTCGTCAGCAAGCTCAGCAGAGTGGCAGGGGCTGGAAGAAGCCCAGAACAGCCTCTGAGAGCTGGAGATATCTGCTTTTGAGGAACCGAAACTGTCACCATTTCCTGCTGTGTAAATTAGAACAAGCATCGAAAGCAGCAGACATCAACCCTTTCAGAAAGCAATGCTTTCGACACCACACTCAGTGACAACTGCTGTGGTGATGGTGGTGGCAGTGGTGATGACAGCGAGCTTCCTATGGCAGACCCGCATCACCCGCGCCGGGGCTCAGCGCTCCCTGAGAGCCCCAGCAGCTCAGGGGATCTTCACCACATTGAGCGCTTCTCATTCACTCCTTATTCTTGTGGGTTAGCCAAGGGCTTAGCAAGATGCCACTTACGCTGTAAGGGATTTTCATACAGTCACAGGAAGCATACTATTTTGGGCTATTGATGTGCCCCAATACTGCTTTCCATATTAAAAAACAATTCTTCCTGTTGTGCATAAACAACAAAACCTAAGCAAAACCTACAAGACTACAAGACACAGCAAGGCACAATCAGAGGCAGATTGACTTTAGGAGCTTCAAAAGCTCAGCTGCTTGAGAAAAATACCATCCTTGAGTACTCAGCCTCTTCAGATCTGTTGGGATGTGAAAGCCAGCAGCACCAGAGAGCTCTCACTCTTTTCTCTTTTTGTCTTCTTATCTTTCCCTCACGCTTATGCAGAGAATAGCCTGTATAACTTGAATTTCTTCTGATCATATCTGCTTTCTCAAAGTCTTCCTGCTCCCATAAACAAGCTTCATTCCCTTGTCCCTGTGTGAGCTCTCTGTCCCACACACAGACATGTGCCACCGTGGAGGTTTGCAGGCTGTGAACGCCGCCAGCTCCTTGGTTTCGGGTGCATCACAAGCAATACTTACTATTGGACTATTAGAACGTATGGAAATTACTAGCCAATGCCTACAGCCACAGCTTAAATCTGATTTTTGGCAGGACACAAGTTGAAAGCCAGCATCTTCTTCATTTTAGTTGATTTACAGATTTCATCTCAATAGCTAATTTGTTTAAAATTGAGACCTTATTAGGAGCCAGGAGAAAAAAATACAGCATATTTACCTCCTAGAATATATGGAGGAGAGGACAGAGAATGATATTTACCTCTCTCTCAAATCCTGAAGGATGACACACATTTATTTCTCTTATAGAGGAGAATATTCTCTTATAGAACAAGTTGATTCCGTTAAAGGCAAAGTAGCTTTGACAAACTTATGTTTATGTTGAAAAACTTTTACTGTAATCAGAATATTTCACATTTTAATTGCCATTTGATTTCAAGACAAATGTGACTTGTGAAGAGCAAACTTCTACAAAAGCAATTTGGTTTTCATCATCTTAAACTACTAAAATGTAAAAAAAAGTTAAAAGCTAACTTATATAGACATTATTTTAAAAATAATTTATGAAATATCAAATGGTATATAAATTATATGAAGTTACTGTGTTATAGCTGGATTATTTTCACTAATAGCTTAATTTCTTTAACACAATAAAATTTCTTTAAGGCAATAATTGATATACAGGATCGTGCTTACTGATTTTAAACCATGGCCTAGGTCAGTGATTTCAAATCCCTTGAATTTGATTGAGTAACCTTGAATGGCCCACACATTTGCTCTTAAATAGAGTGTAAATGAGCTTGGACTTAAGAACTGCACAAATACTAGGAGCAAATCAGTCATGATATGCAGAACTTTCCAGATGTCCCTTCTTCTTGAAATCATTTTCCTCAGAAGAGTCTTGCTCTTTAATAGAACCATTTGTGAGCAGGTCTGTTGATCTTTCCTTCTTTAGGGGGAATGTAGGGATCTCCCCCTCATTTAAACTGAAATCTTTCTCTTTGTGGATAGCCTATCCAGTGTTCAGAGATGAGACACCTCAGATCCATCTCCACCATTAGTTTTCTCAAAGGTTCTTTATTCCTCATCAGACAGAAAGATTTTGGCTATGCTAAATCTGCAACATACAGTAGATTGCTAAGAACATTATTTTAAAGCAGGAAAATGAGGTCATACATTCTGCTTCAATTTTTTAGCCTTATTGAAAAAGCTACTGCACTACATCCTTAATCCTCTGGGACTGAATGTTTTTTAACCATAAATTGTGCTTATATTTATAGGCATTGCACTAAATATAAATTGTGCACTTTTCTTGGCTTACTTTCTCCTTCTTATAATTCAGTCTTTCAAAACAAAATCAAAATGGTCTAAGTATTTACATCCTTTGCCTGATGCATGATCTGTCTACTGTTAAGGTTTTTTTTTCTAAATGACTTCAATGATATAAAAGGATTTGTAGGTATTTAGAACAGATATAACTGGAGGTGCCTGTACAGTCATTTAATAACATGTGTGTCCTTCTTTTCTCAGACAAACAAATGCAACCTGCTGACCTAAATTAAGATTTTCTTCTATCTAGTCCACTCCAGGAAGTACAGTTACACTTCACAGCTGGCTTGCCAGAAAACTACACAGGACATGCTGCCATAGCATTAGAGCTGCTTAATGAGATAGACCTTTCAACTAATGTTACTTTTACAGCTTCACTAAAGGGATAAAAAAGCTAACTTTGGTTTTCTTAAATCAGAATTCTGTTAAAAAGTATTAAAAAATAGCTAAGATTTGACTACCTTGTCGCTCATATACCTCAAGTTGTGTTTTCAGTAACTCTCAAAAATATCATTCAAAGTCTCAAGAGGATTTTTTATTTTCTATTTTCTGGATCATAACGCCTGGAAGAACATTCCAGCTCCCCACTTTGAACCTACTATAACCCATTTGTGTGACAATCTTGATCCCATCAGGTCTCTAAAAAGATGAATGCTGCTGAGACTAAGCAATAGACATGGCAAATCATATGACGTGGTTTTTGACTTTAGCAGAGTTAAGCCACTTACTTAGTCCTCCTGGAAGCCCAGACTCCTGCTGAGGCTGCAGACTGTTGGGGCCAGACAGAAGGCAACGGGGTCCCTACAGCCAGCTCACATACTGCTGTCATAGCAGGACGCTCTTCCAAAAATCAAATGTGCAGGAGGGAGAAGAATCCAAGATTAATTTCTTTGAGCAGTTGTTTTAGCAGTTCAGGATCGTTCTGGTCACCAGTTTTATAGCAGCTATAGCTTGGGTCTGAAGCTAAAATGATGGATGAAGTGAATAGATATTAGCAGTGTGAGAATTAGATGCTTTGCACTTGCTGACTTTGAGGATATCCTCTTCTATTTGTACTATGCAAAGTGAGTAAGCATTCACACTGTACATAACCTCCTTACGATGAAATAAAGGTAGATCAGCATCATTAAATAAGGTTCATTGATCTCGTATGACAATGATCTCATCTAACACTGGGGACAGTGACTATGCTGCTAGATGAGTTTCTCCTGCTGTATTAGACATCACTAATTTTCCTATTTGTTCCATGCTTTCTTCCACAGAAGAGAAATTGCTTCATTTTGTTGTCTAATGCTTGTAGCAGAAAGGAGTTGATTTTTTTCAGGAAAAAAACACATCAAAATACTCTATGTTCTGTATTCAGAAGTCTATAGAGGGAGCAGAAACTATTTCTTTTTTAATAATTAATTCTGATGGCCACATATTTCTGAAAGCCATGGTAATATATTCACAAGACCACAAAAAAAAAAGAAAAAAACAATGTCCTCTGAATTGTTCCTGTCTAGCAATGTATCAAACTGTGTGCAGAAAATCACTCGTGGGCCATAAATTATGAAATGTTGCAACTGCAGAACATTATGAAAACACACAAACCTCTCTTTGTATAGGAAATGAGTAAGATCTGGGAAAATTAAGCGTAACAAACATTGAACATTTGCCAGCTTATATTTGGTTGAGGCTAGAAATCCTTTGTGAGAATTGCAAAAATGATCTTTAGATCCTTTTCAAAATAATTAAGACTATCCTCAGATGATTTTTAAATACCTAGATGGTCCTTTGATGAACAAGGGTTGCAGAGCTCCAGCAGATATGCCAGCCATGATCTGAGCAGCCTGCACAGGATAGCAAAGGGTAGCCTTGCCCAGATGTGCACAGGAGTTTGTCCCATTCAGATCCTGCTACATTTGCCAGAGAGGGTTGATGCTGGGGTGAGAGGGATACTGTAAAGAGCAGACTGTTAAACATGAAGCTGCTGAATTTACTTGTTGTCCTAGCTTGTCCTCAATATGGCACAGTTTAGTTCAGCTGAATGAAAAGGGCATAAGCAGCCTTAAGCAATACCCGCAGGAGAAGACTTCAGTAGTTAGTTGGGCAAATATGCTATGTACATGAAATATATTATGCAGCAAAGAATACATTTGCATAACTAATAGCAGTAGCTGCTTATGGTTTTTGCTTTCTTCTTAATATGTTGCTAAGAAGATTTTCTATATAAGAACATTCGTAGAAAGTCTTTAGAATTACATATCTTTAACTGTTTTCCATGCTCCCATTTTGAAAGCTCCTGATTATTTACAGTGAAATCTATAAGGCTTTGCAAACAGGAAAAGAGACTAAATTAAGAGAAATAATTGTTTGCTAACAGTAGAAATATCTGCATTTGATTAAGGGAAATCATTAACAGGTTTTCCAACATTCATGAAATAATGTATTAGCTTATATAGATAGTATACCCATAAACATAATTAAAAATTGCTAACTCCATAGTTTGTTCATTTATTTTTGCTAATACATAAATTTAAGTATTTAAGGATTTAATATAAATAAGGACTCATATGGAACACAAAGGTGCTGAAATTCTGCAAAACTTTTAACAGATAGTCATATTGCGAAGTGCTGCACTTATACCAAATGCTCATCTTAATTAGCTCTTGTGAACATCTGCATCAGGGGAGCTTTTGCATGAATGCTTGGTGAAAGATAAACTCCTCACACAAAAGTAGGCACTGCACCTTAGGAAAGAGCATATTCATCCATCAGTACAGTCCCCTGTCAGCTGCTGTGGACTCTCTACTGGCTGGGCAACATTTCTGCTTTTAGAGAGAGTCTTCAAATCTAGAAGCCTATACTAAGCCTATTGAAAATGCCAGGGACAATCAGTTGCATCCCTGAAGAACAGGAGAGTGGCATGAACACTCAAAGACAGAGCGTGCCGATGAATCCTTGGGAGAAAATGTCTGATCTGACTCAGTGGCAATGCTATGGCATCAGGAAGAGGTGGGTGTGAAAATGGCACACAGCATGTCCATGAATAGCCTGTGAAAAGAAAAAAAAAGAACAAATCTAAGTGATAAACCCACAAGGAACTCGATCTGTTCTGCACAGTAATACACATATCTCCACTTCCACCTCTCTATAACAGCATGTGATTAAACCAAGTACTCCAAGGGCTCGATTTCCACAACATCCTGTTCTGGAAACTACCCCTGCACTGCAAAGCTGCAAGTAATAAGACACAGATGGAGCTGTGCCCTGACCAGCTTTCAAAAAAATTGCTTTTTTTTAACTGATCCCTCTTTGGATTTTTATCAGAGGGACAGTTTCGATGCACCACAACCTCACAATGAGGACATGGAGGTTAAAAATAATGTTAAACCTTTAAAAATGCAGCTGTAAGACATAAAGTAACTCTGGATACAGCAATGTGAAGCAACTACTTGATCATGGTTCCTTGGCTTCAGTGACACTTCAGTGGCAGGTAATAAAATTTGACTGACTGACTTCTATGCCCAGCTGCCATTCAGGGAGCAAAATTTCTCTCCTGGGTTGTTTCCTTTTCAGACACCTCGGTAGATCCAGCTTCTGACTTGTACAATCTACAGACACAGCAGTCCTATACCAAAACCAGAAGACTTCAAAGGTGGCAGCGCAACATATTCATCACGCCGGGCCACCATCCTCCGGCGTGTAGACAGCCCCGCAGTCCAGCCAACCTGATATCAAACCTGCTACCAATTCATGTGTTTTCACCGCCTGTCTGCCAAGTACTGCAGTCATAAGTCTCCATCCAAACAGCGATAAGTGGAAAAGCTAACTGGATCTAATTCGAGATAGCACTCCATTTGTCTGTAAAAGGTGGCTTCCAAACCGTGGAACACCTCATCTCTAAGGGACAGAAGAGTATCCATAATAACTATCACATGTGGTAAGCTGAAATACATTTATATGTAAACAATTTTACATATCCTCTTCATCACCAATACAGTGATTGAGAGATAACCCAGGCCTCTGTGTAATGACAATTATGAGAAACTGAGATTTACCAGGATGGGATTGACAACTGGGGAGAGAAACCTGAAGAGCCAGGCAGACACCCAGCCCAGGATTTGGTCTTTATTTGGAGCCCCACTAAGATATTGGACTTATCTTTCAAACCTTCTGATACTCACACTGGCTATATAACGTAAAGTTCTCTGTGGGAAAAAGATCTGGAGCTTTCTTCTATTCTGCCCTGCCTTACCTTGTCCCCTTAGACTGCTCCCCTAAACTCCCATGTGCAGGTCTCCTTATCTACAAGTGCACTCAGCAACTGGCATTTTGTCTCTGGCATCACTATTTCATGCATGTTATGGGCAACTTTGGACTATTTATTAAGCTATATTCTTCCCATATAAAACTTATGGAAGACATTATCAAAAAGGTTTTTTTTCCTACATTTCTTCTGTCTGATTGAAAAGAATGCCAACATGAACAGTATGTTTAATAACTGATGATTACTTCCTCTAACGTTAGTGCTGAATGTGGTAGGGGACTTCCTGCACCTCTTCTTCATTCCTTCTTCCAGAGACGGACTCTCTGTGCCAGGCTTGCCTAGCATTTGAATTTCATCCTGCTGCAATACAATTTTTATTAAACTCTAGTCCGGCAGGGGACAGGGATTAGGTGCTTATATTCACCTGTATTCCTTCCTGCTGCTCTTGCATGCCTTTATAAGAAAGATAGAGGAATTCTGATTCCTTTCAATTTTCTTTTTTGATGGGAAAATAGAAAGAAAGGAAGGAGGGAGCACAGACTGTCCTGGCCATTATGGTATCAAAGGGATTAAGCATGTCTTGCTTGCTGGGCCTTGTGATTTTGATTGCAAGGATATGTTCTAGCTTCAGGAACAACATTATTTTTATCAGTCTTTTAGGCTTTCGAACCCCACTGGGTTTCTACTGGAATTGATGCAAGTTTTTGCCCCTTCTGGCTGCCTTCTGCTTGAGAGTCTAATTGTCCCCATGGCAGAGTCAAATAACCGTCCTTGAAAGGGACTCAAAGTGCTATCCAGGCTTGTGATGAAGTAATAGGTCACTTAGACCTAGCTGTTTGCTTTTTTAAACAATGCAGACAGTTTTTCAACAAAACTGACTTAAATGCATATTTGTTAATATTTCAAATTACATCTTTCAATATACAACAAAAGGGGCTAATTTTAGATTTCCAAATCAGGCTTCCTCTGACATGATTTCTTCTTCTTCTTTTTCACCTGCTGCCTCTGGGAAAGAAGGATAAAGTTTCAAGAGAGGAAATACCTTCTGTTTCCTCCATTGCTCTTTCATTTAAAGGCACACAGTAGATGCATCCTACCTCTGCAGTCTTCAGGGCCAAGGGTACTTCTCCTGTCATACCTCTCTCTCAACATGAACAGCCCTTAAGTTCTGGTTTTCATGAAGAAGTGACTTTTCAGGAAAGTGACGCTCAGCTTGCGGTCCCCTTGCGCAACGGGAGCGCAGCAGCAGAGCCACAGCCCAGGCTGCAGCAACCACGAGTCCCCGGCCAAACTGAGGCACTCTGTGCGCTACAACAGGAGCAATCCTACGTGTTGGTTTCTTATGCCAACTCTTAAGATTAAAATGTTCTCTTTCAGGCTGTAATGCAATGAAGAAAAGGTTACACCCTTGTGACAGGCTGGCAGGCTTATGCCCACTTCCCTGGAGAATTACATCCAGAAGAAGATACAAATGGTCAAGTTTAATAAGCAGCATTTGGTATCCACTCTGTAGTCTTTCTGTCAGGTTTTCATTACAATAACTACTGTCTGTATTCACAAGCAGTGATGCCAAAACGGATGGTCTTCCAGAACAGTAACCGAAAGAGCTGGCTTCGGGACTGTAAATTTAATGGGCTACTTTGCAATGCAACGATAGCTGTAACAGGAACACTGACCAGACTACAGAGTGAATGAAGACTGAAATAATAAAGCCTTTACATGTGCATTTTGCAGATCCACAAAAAAATACAAGAAAAAACTTTATTCTGGTTGTAAAGGCTTCTATTGGAGGTATATATATATTTGTTTGTTTTTTGCTGTCTACCATATATACACCATAATATGTATTATATTATTTCACATGGAAAAAACAAAGAGATGTTCTAACATCTGCGCAGCGATGGTAGCTTCTGCATGCACAGGATAATTTCTACTTTATTACTTTTACTACTATTGCTACTGATCCTCTGTATACAATATACCCTAAAATCCACCAATAGAAAGGAAGTTTTCTGTGCAAGGTGAGCTCTAACCATAATCATCCTTATCTGCTGAAACATAATAGTCAGAGTTCACTGAGTTATGAGTGAAATTACATTGTTACTTTTTGGGTTTTATTGACCAAAATCTGAAGGAAGTCCTTCAAATGAAATACGATTGCTTCTCTTTCCATGGAATATATCACTATCCCTCCTTTAAAATATAGATATATATATAGCTACTGAAAAATAAAATGTTTACTCTAACTTGCATTTTCCACCTAGAGAGGCAAGTCATGAGTAGGATTTCCAGCATTTGAGTGGAATTATAAATGGGGTATTAGGTATTGCAAAGCCCTTGAAGTTCTCTACTGCAATGCAATAACATTTATGATTGTCCCACAATCCAGTGGCAGTTTTCCCTCTTGTTGTCACTTTTGCCTTGGGCAATCTAGTAGTTTCCTAGGGCAGCAGTAGACTGGATGTGACACTCCGAGCAAAACTACTCTCATACTCCCCTTTTGTTTACAAAACCCTACAAGGCCAGATGTAATTTAACTGCTGACTTTCTATGTTTTTCATAAACATCCTTACGTAACGCAGGGATGACCTACCACGACACCTCTGGCTGTGCCGTGGGGAGGAGGCCGCTGCGGAGGAGCAGCACCCAAGCCCGCAGCGCAGGGAGCGCCCGCGGCGCCCGGCTGCCTGCGGGGAGCTGCAGCAGGTCCCCGTCACCGCTGCAGCGGCGAGCAGCAAGACCCAGCGCGCGCACGCGGCGCTGCAGAGTCACGCGAGAGGCGCTGAGCGGTACCGCAAGCAGCACGGCCGCCTCAGAAATAACAGCGTGCGGGCATCGGCTTGGCACGGCGGGGAGCAGCTTAGCCAGAACACCCGCTGCTCTTGTAGAAAATGTGCAAAGCTTTCTATGAGCAATGGTGCAATTCTGTAATGTCTGTGAATTATTTCAATTCCAAAATGATTTTTACACTTTCATTTCTACGTTATTTCCTGAGGCCAGTTTTAGCACTGTGCAAGAGGACAGAAGCTGTGGTTTTAAGTCACTACGCCCAGCTGCATTTCATTGCTTGAAACGCTGTTCTAGACTAAGTGGCTCATAAAGCAGGTGATTAAATCTAGAAGAGACAAGATGTTACCTGTCTTTAATTTTAGTATTTTAAAACAAATTAAATTATTAAAAAGTGACCTATTCTAACAGATCAGATTAGGTACCCATTCTGTTAGGACGCTATGAAAATTTTATGACATCATCAGAAACATGCCCCATACAACCCTTAAGGTTTTACTTACATTTTATAGAGAAGCATCATTTTGCCTGGCTCTGCTAGCAAAGCCGCGGCCCTGGAAGAGACTGTGGGGAGATGGCGAGCGCTTGTGATCCTCCATTGCCCCTGCTCAACCCAGGCCAAGCTTAGATAAAATCTGTGGCAAATATGATTTTTTAAAAGCTTTTTGGAAGTACAGAAGAAAATGAGGTCTCAAAGACAGATCCACAATGATTTCTCTGTAGTGATTTAAAAAAAAAAAAAATGGAGAACTTTTTACCAAGTGATTTGAAGCAATCTGCTGACTTGCCCACCAAAAAGAAGGGCAGTTTTAACCTGGTGGTTCCAAATCCACCACCTGTGGAATCTGTTGCCATCTAACCACAGACATATGGCACAGGAGCTAGCACAAATGTGATATTAGATAAAACGTATTTGTATTCTAAATGCAGCTCCAATCAAAATGGCCAATTTGTGCAGCTTACAGTTAAAGGAGTTTTTCTGATTTGTTAGAGAGTATTTCTGCAATGAAAGAGGAAGGAAGAAACAGGGTCTTTGAATATTGCACACCCCCAGGCAGCTAAGGCCAACCCTGCATGCCCTGAGACCTCCCAGGGCAGGATGCCGTCCACAGAGGCCACCAGCTGTGTGCCCATCTGCCCACCAGGACACCGCGCACCCAAGGAGGCCAGGCTGTCCCAAGGGGTGGGAAGAAGAGGCTGCCACGTCCCCGGGACAGGCGTGTGCTGCCTGTCCCTTCCAAGGCTGGCAGGGATGGGAAGGTAAAAGGAGAAGAAATAAATCGTGCACTTGGCCTGAGCAAAGCTAGCGTAACTCTTAGGACTGTGTAGAATAACATCAGAGCATAAGCGAGCTGGAAGCTTTTTCCACAGATACTTAACCAGATCAGACCGCCTTTGACTCAGCCCTCACTGACTGAGATAAGATGATGGAGACTGATGGTCCACCGACCTGACGGCAACATCCAGCCTGGCATTTCTTCTGCATAGGATGTAAAATTTGTACAATTCCTGCCTGAGGTAAGAGGCTGAAGCTGAGTCCAGACACTTCCGAGTGTGGTCCAAGCACTGTATCTGATAGTCTGGGTGTCTGCCTTCAAATCCAAATGTGTATCATGTCACCTGGCAGGATTCTTCCAAAATCTCATCCAAAATGAACATCTACTGAGATCTTGACTTAAAAGACATTACATTTTAATGTCAAATTTAACAGCTTCCCAAGCACTTCATAACCCACTTCAGCTCAAAAGACCTATGCCTGTACCATAGCAGTTCAAGAAGACAGATAACCAAACTCTTGGGGGTTTTGTTGGTGTTGTGAATAGTTTTAAATCGTAGCCACCCACTTCAATATCAAAATGAAAGAAATGACATTTTGCTTCTGATCGTAGTATAATCAAAAAATTCCTATAAAGCTGTGAGATATGTCTTCAGATTTCAGTTTACAATCAGCTTGCAAAACATATTCCCTGGTGAGGGAATGGCCAAAATGCTATCAAATACACCATATGATATTACTTCACATCTATTACATACAAACTTGCTTGGGTCTCCAAACCACAGCAAGAATATCAAGGAAAAAGAAAAAGATATAAGTCAAAAAAAAGGGGAACCCAGATAACACCTTTAGCATATGTCACCTTCACCTCTCCTGGGTTTAAGCTACAGCTCAGTAGAGTGGATGTTAATAACTCTAAGAATGTGAAAGTCATTTGTAAAGATTATACTGACTCTGCCTAATAGCAAAATAGACTTCAAGTACTGCTTAGTACAAACAATAAAACAGGATTTCATTACAAAGGGAGAGATACTGACTCTCCTGATATTGTCCACATTTCCATTACAGGATTCTCATGTCTTCTCATTTTGTTTGCTTGCTTGAGGGAATGTGCTTTCCTTTTTAAGACCCTCACTATTTACAATAGTTCTTAGAAGCTTGGGAGCACCATCTGGATGATCATGTGCCTTTTTCTCTTTTTTTCTAGTCCTATCAAATTTTGTTCAGGTTTAGTAATTTTTAAAACATTTCATAATCCATCTGCTTCCCATCCCTTATTTACATGCTGCGGGACAATGTTGGCAGCCTACCAAAATGCCTTGGCACAGGCATCTGCAAGGCCAGGATTTGTAGCCACATATAAGTATTTGTAAAGCCTGAGTCAACAGTCTTCCATGGGCCTCCACATTTTGCATTTCATGAATTGAGAGAGGCATAAAAATAATAACAAATCTTCTGTCACCCACTCCTCAGAAGTTAAGAAGCCACTCCACGAAGTCAAATGCTTTTGACTATACTCAAAGCTACACATGGAAAGTACCATGCACAAAATTTTTGTTTCCAATCCAACCCCAAATCCCACAGCCTCCATCCCACAGGTCATCAGAGGAGAAAAGGAGCCCAGTGGGGACCAACACAGTGCTTCATGAAAGTCATTTTCTATTTTCTCCTGTCATATATGAAGTCACACAAATTCCTAAAAATGCTTCTCTGAGGACCTAAGAAACAAATATTCACTTCCAGCATCATGATTTTGGCTTCTTCTCTTTGAAGGGTGAATTTTCTGGTTATGTGTTTTAATGTAAGACTCACAATGTTGCCCTGAGCAATGTTTAGGAAAAAAAATGAAAGTGCAGATATCAAAGAACAAATTTTTAACTAGGAGATGGAGGAGAGGGGATTGGTTTGGAGGGTTAGTTTGTTGTTGTTTTTACCAGATCTATAGCATGTTTTTATCAAGCTAGGAATGCCATCCTTTCTTGATTATCCTGTATTTTTATTTTTATTCAAATAGGTGAAACTGCACAGTCATAAAGCCCATTTTACTCTTTATACAACTGTATACTACTGCCAGCACATGCCATTCCCTTCCTCCTACCCTGTCCCCCTCCTCCGTCCCAACCATAAGAACAGTTGGACAGAGTAAGTGTGCTGGCATAGCTCTGCCATAGGCATTCAGACCCTAATTCAGCCCAGACTGGAGCCACAGAGTTTATGAAATTCTAAGATATGAGACTTTCTTCTAGTTTTACAGTAGTCTATAGAAGCATTTCTAAGGCAAAAAAAATAATAATTTTAAAGCTTCTATATCTGTACCCGTCCTGAGGAATAACAATTGACTCAAGTTGTTAAAATTGACTTTTCTGCGACTTCTACTTTCCATTTGGATTTTTTGTTATTCACTGCTTCAGCTTCCATGGGCCTTTTAAACCCAAATTGAAGCTTTCTAAACTGTGAGGAGGTTGTTTATTAGTGGAGCACATCCAATACTGCAAGGAACCACAAACATTGATTTGAGATTGGATCGATTTAAGAAAAAAAAGAAGAAAAAATGAAAGAAAGAAAACATACTAAATCCTCTGTTTGTTTTTGCTTTATCTTGGTAGAAATCAAATTAGGAACATTGAAATTACAGCACGGACACACAACAGTCCCAACTACAAATGCAGATTTGTTTCTTCCCTGCGTTACAGAATTTAAACTGGAAGGAGGGGGGGATAAGAATAAAAGCCCTGCTGGGTTTAACACCCAGGGCCCTCTCTAAGTCACTGGGCGATGACTCACTGCACTACCAAGAAGTTCTCCCTGCTCCACAGGCACTGCGGACTCGCTCTTCTGGCACCTTGGCACTCGTTTAGCATCTAGGACACACGTGGTTGGAAGTGACCGAAGTGAAAGACAAAGATCACTTTAATTGCGAAAACGAGGTGAAATCAGCTTTTCAGAAAATTAGCTATATATCAGAGGCCGGTAAAAGCTCTATTGTCATTCAAAGTAAGCAGTTTAAGTTCGGAAACGACTGACCACTTAGATTCACCTGTCGCACAGAGTTGACATTCCCTTCTACCTATGTATAAATGCAGATTACACGAAAAGAAACGAGAAAAACATATATATTTGGTCAAGCACTGGAGCGCAGGGGACCCTGCACGGGCTCTGCCGCGGCTGGAGCCCCCCTGCGCGCACACGGCAGCCTTGGGGTTCAGGGGCCCGGGGCTGCAAACTGCGCGGCCGCCCCCGAAACAGCGACGGCGTCTTCGGAGAAACTTTCGAGCGCCTTTAAGTAAAATACAGTGCTAATAGCAGTGCAGAACAGGCAGGGCGCTGCGCGACTGCCTCGCCGGCTGCGCCGCGGCGCGCACGGCTCGGCGGCCGCCACGCAGGGAATCCCCGCACCCGCTCCGGGAATCGCTTCCCGCTCGCCCCGTCGCCCTCCCAAGGCGTGACCGGGAAGCCCGAGGTGGCGGCGGGTCCTGCAGCCCCCGCGGGCTCCCCGGGACTGAAGAGCCTGGAGAGGCTGCCAAGCCCGGGCGCTTCTGGCCGCTCCAGCGCCCGGGGGGCACCGGGCCCTGAGCCGCCTCCTCCGCTCCGAGAGTCGCCCTCAGGCTTCCTACTTACTCGGCCAGGAAGGTCAGGCTCGGAGCTCCCCGCCGTCTTCTTGGAAATCCGAGAAGAAAACCCGACACGGCGGCTTTCTGCATAGGGTGGTTTATTTTTACCGATGCTACTCGGGCAGACAACGTGGTTTACAGCGACCACAAGCAGAGATCTGCAAACCCCAGGTCTACCCAGAATGACTGAGCGGGAAGAGGCGGCAGCGCCGGCGCCCGGCAGCGGCCCCGGTCCCCGCCGCGCTCTGCCCTGGGCCGGGCCGTGCCGTGCCGGG
>VWPW01002640.1:29532-75283 GCA_013389825.1 Crypturellus undulatus | reverse complement strand
GCCCCGGCGGCGGCTCCCCCGAGGGGGCGGCGTGGGGGAAGGGGCGGAGGGGGGGGGGGCAGGCGGTGGCGCATCGTCCCCTGCAGGTGCCCGGGTCGGGCCGCCCCCCTCGCGCTCGCCCAGGGACCCGCCGGGCCCCCCGTTCCCACACGCGTCCCGTAGCGGGGCTGCGCGCCGCAGAAACACGGGAGTTGCCGCACGCTGCGCTCCTGGGCTCGCTGTCCTGCGAGGAAAAGCGAACGGGAATACAGGGGTAAATGGGTTGTAGTCCCCCCGCAAAGGAGGAGCCACGCTGAGTCTGAAAGGGAGTGAAACGAGGAGAATCGACCCGGAGCGACGCTGGATTCGGGGGAGCGCTGGAGCGACCCCCCGCGTGGCCGGCGGTCACGGCGCGGAGCGGCCCGGGCAGCCGAGGAGCAGCCGCTGTCACGATAAGAGGAGCGGGGCGGCCCGTGTCGCTGCAGGGGACGCGGCTGACGCGGGCTGCCCTGTGTCCTGTGCCCGCCCGCGCTTCAGTCAAGCGGCCGCGCAGGCGACGTCCTGGCGAGGGACATGGAATGCGCTTGGTGCCTTCCCTAGGGAAAGCCACCCGACCCCTCGTGGGCTCCCGCGGCCCCAGCCGCCTCTTGCCGAGACCAGCCACGTCCCCTGTGTTCGCTTGAAATCTTTTACATCGGCTCTACTTTCTGTTTTTGTTTTGTTTTGTTTTCAGGCACTGAAAGTCATTTCGCTCAGAATTAAATGGAGAGGCAATTTAGGCAGCCGTGAAGGGAGAGGGGGAAGTAGGAGGGGGAAGATGCAGACGAGGAAGACTCGCTCTTTCAATGTGATACTTCTGTAATCCTGCTAAGCAGTTAAGCGGCAAAATGCTGTTTAAACTTTTAAACGACTAAATGAGGCGCTAATGTGTTTAGATAGTCTAGGTGAAGCAGCCAGGGAGATGTGAATGAGAAGCCAGTGTCTTGTAAAATCCAAGCTGACTCGAGAGCAAATGAAACCCTGACACTGCACAACTTCTAAACATCCAATTAAACATGAGTTAATGTTACTCAGTTACGGCAGAGCTGCGGCAAACCAGAGGTTCCTCAACAAGCACAAAAGAGAACCTGTTTGCAGTCCCGGTGGGAATTGCTTTCTTTCACAATTTCCTTTTGCACACTCCAGAAGTGGGGAGGGCCGCGAACCCGACGTGCACAGATCACGCCTGTGATACCTGCCAGAGTGGAATCGAAATGTTGCAACTTGATTGCAGGGTTTTGTTCATGTGGTTGCATATTGCACTTCGGTTTGAAATGGATTTTTTTTCTCTTTCTCCATACAACACTTGTGTTAAAAAAGAAAATATGTCCCACTAATGGTCTCACTGGTCTCAGAACGAATGAGCTTTACTAGGGAGCTGAGGAAATTAACGTTTTCAGCTCTGATGCAGGCTGATGCAGTGTGCGCAGTTTTCTGTAGGAGAGCTTCCAAACAGGTGGAAGAGAAGATTGCCAGAAGACAACCTACCCGCTACAGTCTTCTTGAATTTTCCCATTAGGTGTCTTTGTAACTGAGCCAACAGAAAGCAGCACCACTTCATACTGGCCAAAACCCTTTGGAACAGCAGCTCTAACTTTAGGATGCAGGGAAGAGAAAAGGGATTTCATGTCTGACGGGCCTCTGCCATTGAAGCCTCTCTCCTCCACATAGGTGCTTGCGTTTTGCTTTGAGAGATCCACTTCCGAATACCTGCTTCACGCATCTCATTTTTCATAAGCCTACACAGAGCACTGTAATGCTCTGTAGCAACTTTAAGCTTTGTAGTCCAACAGGCCAAAAGCTTTAAGAAAGTAAAAGTTTAAGGACATGGCTGGTGCTGCAGTCCTATAGCTCTCAGCCAGACAAATCTGGAGCGAAATGACTCCAGATCTGGCAATCTGCTTAGTCGTGACTGTGAGCAAGATGAGTCTGTCAGGAACCTGAGGAGCTTCCAAGTCCAGCAGCAGAATCACTCCCTATGGCTGTGGCCAGTTCCCCTGGCCCTGATGACACCCCTGAAGCCCTAGAGAACATCCAACTGATGTATCAAGAGAGGAGAAAATCCATCTTCAAGCCTCAATTTAGTCTCCTGAGAATGAATGCCGTACAAACTCAATGCAATAGCACAATAAACAAGTCTAAGTTTCCCACTCCTGGATCACCACAGAGTGCTGTCTCATTATCCTTTCCATAAACTTACCAAGTTTTGCCTTAAAACACTTAATATGTATTTGTCAATTTTGGGGGGCTATAGAACACTTTTCTCCTGATTAGAATCCTTTCAAAATCTGTTACAACTCCCCAGTTGGTCATGTACCACTCTCCTTTAATTTACACAGTTGTTTCCCCATCTTGGCCTTTGCTTTGAATCAGAGCTGGTGCTTAGGGGAGGCAAAAGTGAGCTGGGCCCTCCTAAACCACCTGCTGTTTCTGCAGCGCTTCCCACGCGGCTCAGGGCTGCGGAGTCCCCAGAGCCGTGTCCCTGCGCTGGGGCTCTGGCACCAGCTGAGCTGCTTCCCGGCTACAGAACCCACTCTCTATATAATGTGCACCCCGTAATGCAGAGGAATCACCTGCATGACGGGGGAATAACCAGCATTGCAGAACAGGGAGTCGGTCCATTGCATTCCCATGTTATTAACCACGTTTTCCATTACCTCAGCTCTTCCAGCTGCCTCTGTCATCCCAGACAATGATGAGTTGACTGCAATTTCCACTGTCCTATTCTCCTGCCATTCATTTACCTTATCACTACTCTCGTGTTCATCATTTTTATTAAAACCAGACACAAAGTAGACACATAAGTATTAATATGCCTTTCTCTGCCAAGAGCTCAGAAGTACCTAAAATTGTAGCATAACTCAGCATAACTCACCTCTCAGACTCAGAAGTAACACAATATGAGGATTTTTTTTAACAAAATGTACAGATGTTATATATATACACAACATATACATATATATATATATATATACAAACGGTATCACTGAAGTTAAGCTGTTATTCATGATGCCCTGCTACCCTTCTGATGGGTCAGCCTTTTATGTAAGCCTGGAGATTTCTGGTGAGTTTTACATGACATTCACTTTATTATTATTCTGTGGGGGAATAGAGATTTTCAAGCATATCTCTTCAAATGTAAGTTTTTGTAAGTTCATATAAACTTCCAAGAATTTTGAGATTCTGGAAAAACTTCAGTTTATGCTAAATCTTCTTTCTTGTCCCTTCTGTACCCAGTGCAACGGTGATAAGAGAATATCTGCAATATTGTCTGTTAACCATTTGCGTATTTACTTGATATTTAAGCTGCTGAGCACGGACTTGATTCCCGAGGAACTCTGGGGAGAAAATCTACTTAGTCAACTCTAATCACACTGCGAGAACAACGCAATGTTCCTGCTGCACACAGGTTTTTATCAGCACATCTCTTGTGTCGGGGACAAGAGAGAGCAATATACAGCACTCGTGCGCTAGGAGCTGGTCTTTGGGAGGAAATATGTTGTGGCTGCTTAAGAATCACCTGTGTGGTGCAATGCAGTCCTGGGAATGCAGAATCTGGTTAAATGTTTTTTAAAAAGCTGTAGCTTGATATTTGTATTTGAATTAAAAACATTACCTGAAGAACATTTTTTCCCCTCACTGAAGTTTGCAAAACAAATCATCCGAATAACATCCACTACACAGTTCTGGAACTGCTGACCAGCAATGAGCAGCTTTTGGTTAAATTAGACTTTCACATTCATCATATAAAAAAAATATACAACTGACTGAAATTATATGCTGACCATGCATACTAGATTCCAGTAGTATTCTAGATCTTAACCATTTTTTCCAGGTATTAAACAGTATTTGCATGATTGTTTAAACAAGTACCATTGTTCCAACAGTTGCAAGCATTTTTTTAAAGCTTCGTACTTGATTTTTCACTTACTATTTATTTCATCTTTTTAATGTCTGCATTCAAGTTTTTGATTTGTTCTTCGCCTTCCCACCCTGAAAATATTCTAAAATAACTTCTAATGAGAAGCAACCTCATACAATGAACAAACTGAGAAGAATTATGCTCAGGAGATCTTTATTGCAGTAGCCACTTTTGCTGCTTACATATATCTATTTTATGAATCAAAAAGAAAAACCAAAAAGACAAAATATGAAATTATTTTGGAATAACAACAATTTAAGAAAAACACCTCATTTCCCTAGCTAAGCTTTTACAAGTGTCACTTCAGATATTTGACTAAACTAAACCAAATTATTTTTTCATTATCTTCCAAAATAAAGTTAAGGTACTTGAATCTTCCAGCTCAGTTTTAAGATTCATAAAAACTGACGACTTTTTCCATTGCTATCATGTCAGAGCTTTCATACTACACTAGAGATCAAAAATAAATTATGTGAGATTATAGTCTCCTTAATCAATAAAGATGTCAGTTCCCGTTCAAATATCATTGCTTATAGAGGATAAAAATTCTACTGTTTGATGCATGCTTCAAAAATGGAGTTCAATAGCATTGACTGAAGTTCAATAGTATACTAATGCAAGAGTTTTTTGAAAAAAGAAAAAGATTTTATTCTGAATTACCTTTAATCTCTTTATATTAAAATGAATGTAACAGTATTATTTAAAATATTATATGGGAAAAGCAGCCTTGATATGTAGAAATTAAATTTTAGGAAGATCTGATCTTTGCAGACTAGCTTTATCCTGTTAACTGAGAAATAATTATTTTGCCTATAGAGAGACATGCCTAATTACAGAGCCTTAATTGACTGCCTTTAAAGAGTGACCTTGGAAAAGACCATGAGGATACTGTGTTTCCTGACCTATTAAACCCCCTTTACCTATACCATTAGCTAGCGAGCACTAAATCACCACGTTTCTCAGGAATGTGGGACCTGGTTCATGTAGCAAGGGTTTCGTCTTTGCTGGAAGTGAATTGCGAGGAAGTAATTGGCTGAAATAATTGTCTTTTTCTTTATGGATTTGTTGCCTAGTAGAGGCAACAGCAAGTGCTGAGGCAGCTGGGAGCCTTTGGCCCTGGTGGAAAGCAGGACTACAGGGAGAGGAGGGTTGCTTAACTTGTTCTCAGCAAAATGGTTCAGACCCATGTATTTACCAGCAGAGCTAGGGACGTCAAGCTGTTTCTAGTAGCTAAAAGATAATAAGGTGGATATAAGGTGATAGGAGAAACCACTACCATTTCCTTTTGCTTATGTTTTGAATGGGGTTAGCGGGACCGGGCCCCAGAGGCCAGAGGGTGTCTGCTCTGTGAATCCAGCTGGAGGGCGAGAGCTTGGTGTTGCGTATTCATGGCAGTAAAAATATGGGCTCCTCTTGAGTTCACCAGGGAAACCCTGGGCATCTCCAGGGACGAGCAGCAGTGCATACCAACTGAGGGCCACTGCCACTTACCTGGCAGGACATCTGGCTGATAGGCTTTCAATCCATACAGCAGCTGATTCTTAAAGGACACAGGCAAGGGAAACAGCACAATGAGGGCAAACAGATATTCTAGTTTACCATGGTGCTGCAAAACATACAGAGTAACACACTAAATAACCTAGGAGGGGACTTTACTATCAAATGACTCTATAGTTTTTATGCCTCCTACAGAGAAGCAAAGCTACAGGTAAGTGACATTTGACTGCATCTTAAACATCACGGTAAGTGGGTATGGTTTCCGGTGTTGTTTCATGAGTCCTGGTTCTGTTCCGTGATTGGTCAAGACCTTCTTTTCCAATGTGTTTTTAAGCTCCTAGGTGCTAGGCAAAACTTCTGTTTCATCCCATCTGCCGCACAGTCGACATTCGCCTTCCTGATGCTATGCTTATCCATATTCCCTTGCTGCAATTTGTGTATTCACTAAATCAGATTCAAAAGAAGTAAAGCTTCTTTTTTTTTCTTTCCTGGCAAAAGATCATCTAGCTATTAGTCCTTCCTCCCTGCCAGTACAGTTGCAATGCATGGTATTCTGATAAACTTTTAGGAATCTCCACCTACAAGCAGGGTTCTCATGGATCTAAACTTAGTTCACGGGCACATAAGTTGCACTAATGAACTTAGTTGTAAAGCCAGCAACTTGTTGTTGTAAAGCCTTACAACTTCTGTTAGACGCTGTCTCCAATTAATATACCCAAGATCCTGGCATCAGAGCACTAGTATCTGTACTACTATAAACAAAATCTGACAACGAGATGCTAATAAAATTACAACAAAGCTCTCCCTTCATCTCTATTCTTACCAATATTTTTATCTCTGTAAGTGTTTATACAGAAGAGTCACAAGGTGTTTTATGTATCCTGTATATCATGCATCCATCAAGATCTTCACACTTTTTCTTCCTAACAAGACATTCTGTTAGTCATGATTAGCTAGACAAGCCTTCTTTTCCCTGCATTCTGGTGCATATATAATTACATTACTTCTAAGAAGCATAGAATTACATCTCTGAGAAAAGCAATTGATTTCTGTCTTTCCATTTGTCCAGAGAGGAGAGCAAATTACCAGTTCTTACTTGTTTCTGTCCATCACCTCAAGAAGAAAAAGCAGTATGGTAAAAATCTGTTTCCTCCTCCCTGCCAGATTGCTGGGAGCAAGGCTCTGTGAGGCATCTTCTCTTCCCTGCCCACCATGTGAACCAAGACACAACAGTTTATTCACTAAAAACTCAATCTATAAAAGTTATTCTTAGATCTTTCTAAAGAGAATTCCATGAGAATTAACTCTACAGTCATATTATATATATATATAAAATATCATATATCTGCTTACTTTGTATCAGTTCTTTTCTACATTATATTCCTTTTTCAGTAAGAAATCAATACTGTGATATTGTCCTTGAATTCAACTGGGTTGTGCCGAGTCTCCATTTCTGTTTCCATGGGACTTTGGTAAGTAATTATGCTGGCTAAGGCTTTTGAAAGGAAAAAGGCAGTAAATTGTTTTCTGCACAAATGCACAAATCTGTTTTTGTTTATCTTGATGTCAGAGTAACATTGCCATCATGGGGATAAATTAACTTGTATCTGATTATTACAAGACAATGAGAGAGACTAGAGCTGAGGAAGAAGAAATTTATGATGCTTTGTGTCGACAATAATATGATTCAAGTTAATAATCTGTTTGGCTCTAAACCACATAACAGAAGATCACAGGAGAAAAAAAAAAGGCTATTAGATTCCCAGAGCTCGAATTGTGGATGTTCATTTAGGGGTTCATATTTTAAACAATTTCCTCCGTGGCAACATCCGTCTGTTCACTCACTAAGTGACAGGTAAGTATGTAAGGTTCAAAAAACAGGGTGAAAATTCTGTACTTCACTTCTGTCACCAGAAGACCTGCCTTTCAACTCCTGTGGTCAGGGCACTGTGTCTGGCTCTTCTAGACACGAAAGTGCAATTTTTCTTTTAATCTACAAAATGTCATATAAATTGGATTGAAATTACTGAAACTCAGGAGGAGATGAAAACCGTGTAGGCTAAGTGCAACCTGCAGCTGGGAGAAGCCCCACTCCTGGAAACAAGTGATCCATCCCTACCCGTAAGCGGCCAGAAATAGGAAGTTTAGAGGAAAATGTAAAACCCCACTGTGCAATTATGCAGAATACACCTATTGGGGAAATTACTGAAAGATTTCCTAATCCCGCACAGTTCATGACTAATGTGCTTCTGAAAACAAGTGAGCTGCTATTCATATCTCTTTATATACATTTTTACCCTAATGTAATTAAGGTCATAAAAATGTCAGGTTTAAAAAGAAAACATACTTTGCTCTTGGCCTTTATTCCACATTTGGCAATGAGTTGAATAGTTCAATTATGTGTTGTGTAAAGGATTATAAATGAGATTTTACATTTTTATTAGCTGACTTTCTATTTGTGTATTACAAAAAGCCTGAAATACCTTCTCCATCTATTTTTTTAACCACCTCTGTGACACCTCTTTCTAGCAAGGTTCAGTCTGAACAGAATTACTCCAGGCTTTTCTCATGCTGTGGAAGCTTCACAGGCCCTCTAAGCAATTCTTCTTATAACCTAGACTGCCATGTTCTTGTAATTTCTCTTGGAAGCATTGCCCAAGGAGAACTAACTTATTGAAAAGAACTTGTAAAGTTATTTTTCCCTTCCTAATGGAAATAATTTCAGTAAATGTTATTTTTTCACTTGCACAACTAAATTATTGCTTTTAGTCACGCTGCTCAGAAGAGCATTAACAGTAACTAGTACTGTAAGCTGTTTCCCTCTTCTTGTACTACCTTACTCAATGCATATATAGTTTGGAGCAAACTCCTATATAATAATTTGGTTTCTCTTGCATCCTTCCTTCTGATATGTACACAGAGAAATGGCTTCCAAGCCTTTTTTTACAAGTAATAGCATTGATCTTATTATCAATTGTGAACCTAGTCTCAAATTAATAAACAGTATTTAAGTGAAAGTGTTTAAACAAGGTTCCTGGATTAAGAACATTGAAAAAATATATTAGAATTAACATCATTATTAAGAGATGAGGGCCTGGTTTTCCAGCTGCTGTAAATCAGATAGTCAACCCAAAATGGAATTAGTGACAAATTTTAACAAAACTCGAGAACACCTTTGTATGATTCAAAAAAGCTGTGCCATGTAAAATAGAATATCCTGTGTCATATTATCATAGACAAAAATGTAATACTGGTTTCCATTGTTCTTGAAACTGTCAAGAGAGGTCCATGTAAAGGTAGGTGAATGGAGGAAAGACGGGGGCTCTGAAAAATCTGCCATGAAAAGGACACCAGCTGGGTAACTTCAGCTTGAATTTGTTTTTTGGTTTCTCTGTATCACAGTGATGTTTGTAACTTTTTTCCAGTCTTAATGAAAATGTGGATGAGATGAATATCAGACCCAAGGAACTGGTATAGATCTGATCCCTCTAAAGTATAGGTACTACAGAAGTGTGTGTGTCCACAACCATTGTGAGAGCTGGGACAAGGCTGGACTATCTGCTGCACTACATGTAGCTCTCAATAACAGCTCTGATCCCTATGACCACTTAGTTTCCCTGTTATATTGGTGGTCATTGCAATAAAGAATACTTTAAGAGAAGTTTTGGTATGCACATGTCATTTCAACACTTTTTTTTCCATTTTTCATTTGTCATGTGTTGTGGCTCTCAGAAGTTTGGTCTTTAGTTCTTCCATAGGAAGGAGGCTGTCAGTTCCCTTCATACCTGAGCTGGATCTACCAAAGCTCCCTAGAGAAGCAGCCATAAAATGGACGCTGGACATTGTCACATGTAAGTTGAAGGAGTTATGTAAGTTATTTTCTTCCGACATCACTTCAAATAAGTTCAGCCAGCAGGAGCTGAGAGTGCCAGTTTTTCAAAGTATTTTTAAGTACATATGTAAAGCTCAGCAAATATTTGTTTTTACCAACTTTTTTTTATTTACCAACTTCTTTGTTTTACAAATAAAAGCTTGTATATTTATGTCCCACCAACATATATGGGCAAGCCAAGTATCCCATAAATATTCAAAATTCAGGGGAAAAACAAACTCTCCCAAATGACAGAATGATAGGAAGGGAAAGTATAGAGTCAAAGTTTCTCTCTCGCTTTCTCTCTCAATTAAAACTATTTTACTTTCTATAAATAAATAAATAAATATCCATTAGTCCATAGGGAGAATGACTCAGCGACTTCAAGCATAAAGCATTCATACGTAAAGGCAGAAAGTTGTTTCAAATCCCTGTCCTAATGACCAGTTAATTGTTTATACAAAGTTCCAGCCAACTGCTTTCCACCAGGAAATGGAAAGTGCCTTACTTCAACATAGCTAATAGGCTCATGCATAGGATGCTTACTGGGCTTGGAGAAAACTTAAGTTCAAGATCCTTCAGTAAATCTCACAGACTTAAAATTATGTTTTCAAGACCTCAGGGATGTACCCTAATTATTCAGCTGTCAATTATGTCAAATTTTTTGAGGAAAAGCCATTTCATCAAAGTGCTGTTGACCCTCCAACCCTCCTGTTGATCTTAAGTGTTTACCTCTCTCCTCGAACAAAGTTCTTTCTGGTGACAATATTTTTCCTGCAATGTTCCATTCTTCAGGCTTAGTAGAGTCTACTGGAGACAGCAGCTAGATTGTCATGGGAATCCAATTCCTTAAATCCTAGCTCTTACAGGCTCTAACTTAACAGCAAAACAGGTAAAGAGGTAATGTTTTTCAAAATAAAAAAAAAAAAAGCTGAAATTCAAACTGAATTATCACAAATAACTGCTACTCATGGTAATCACGGGTAGTAACTGTCTTTTAGATAGCCACAGATCTCCCACATCCTCACACCAGTTTATCTGGCTAGCCAACAAGTAAATATCTTTCAAACCCAGTCTGTTATATCGACTAGATTCAGACTGGATGTCTCTTTTCAGTCTCTGGGTTAACTAGCTGATCATGTTGTTGCATCAGGAAAGAGTTTTCCTAAAAGCTGGAGTAATCCAGGCTAAACAGATATTTCCTTCTCTACAGCCTCAGGTTCGGTTGCACATTTGACAAATAATCTGTCTCTGAATTCTTACAGTGACAGTTTGGTTGCTAGGCCAAAGGACAGCACTTGCCTTCACATTTAAGATTTTAGATGAGCAAATTGTGAGCTTTGTGAAGGGCAGCAAGAGTTTCTGCTGCACTGGCAGAACTGGATTTTCTTATTCCCAACAGGATCTTTAATTGGATCAAATGACTGCTATTCCCTGACTTGTGGCTCTGGTTCTGTACTGCTGCACTGCTACTAACTGTACTTGGAATACGTATTTTTCAGGAAATCAAGCAGCAGCCTAGAGCTTGTCCTTTAAATCAACTGTTCTTCAACATCCATCATCTCTTCTATAGCTTTTTCCATAGTGTTGGAGCCTGTCCCAAAAATGAATCTGTAGGGGCAGAGCCTCTGTCAAGTCTCTAGAGACTTTCATCCACAGGTGATTGGGCATTTGCTGCATTCCTGCACACCTGATTTACTGATCTGTAATAAAACACACTTTCTCATAAATTACAACAAGGTGATGAAAACTAATCCCCCAGAATGCTGCAGAGATCTGAGATTTCTGTATGTGATTCAGCAACTGCAAATTTGCAACTAAGATATTCCATTTGTATTAAACTCTCCCTTTCCCAATTACAAATGGCAGACCAATGATCTCATACTGGAATAAATCAGAAGTAATTCCAGTAGCGCTGCATCAGTTTAAAATTAAAACGACTGAGAGCAGAATCAGGCACATGATAGTCTGCACACTACCTGACCAGCAATGGTTGAATTCTGTGACCTAAAGTGTTTTTCTACCATTGCTACATTTTGTTTTCCCCTCAAGCAAAGAACATCCTCAGGCGATCTACTAGCCAATACACGATTGCATATGAAAATGTATGTACCACTGTTTTGAAAACTTGACATGAACTATCTGGAAAAGAGGCAGAGAAAAGAAGCAAAAACAAACTTAGAAGCATGAAAATACAGCTCATAAATAAGAGTATGAAACTTGTGAATAAAATCTAATTTCCACCAAGAGTTAAAGCTCCCATCCATGTTCACTGCAAAATGCTGTACCAACTACAGATGCAAGCAGCTTTTCTAGTTAGAGCCAGGCAAGATTTCAAATATGAACACTGTAACTTAGACCTATGCATACCTTTATAACGATAAAATATATTTGTCGGAATGAAATTGCGCTAGTGTGATGCATTAGGTAACAATCTGGAAGAAAAATCTCTATCTTTTGAAATTTAATGAAAATGTACTTAAATGTATTATAGCTGGCAATCAGAAACTGCCAGGCTGACTCATTTTTAAATATAACTTGGCTGCAAGAAAATGACCCAAATCTCAAGAATTCCATTTGGAAATCAGCTAATAGCTATAAAAAAGAGGAAAGAGAGAGGAGAAGCTATACGAGTTCTCATCAAAAAGGGATGCCATGTAGATTACAGGAGACTGATAAATATTCGGCTGTTGGCAAGTCCTTTGTGAAGAATTTAAAGCCCAAATTTAAGGTGGCAAAGCACATGCTTAACTTTCAGTGATTCCAGGGACCTCAGGGGAACTATTTGTATTCTTAGAGGTAACTCTGGATACAGCAAGTACTTGAAAAAATGCTGAAACTAGCAGACATTTAAAGTCTTTGGCGCTACTGAATGAAATCATATAGCTGTATGTTTGCTTTAGGACATAGGTCAGTGCCCCTCACTCATTTGAGTGGTGTTTCTGCCTCAGGGAAGCAGATAAATCTGTCTGATCTCTAAATCTGATCAACATATTAGAGAGTGACATGGACGCATGAGGGAATTACAAGAGCATGCAGTATTAAACCACGGATAAGAGAACGCTCTTCAAATATGTGTGCAAGCAGTAGTCGAAATGAATCAGCGTGGGATGGTACTCAGGCAGGCATCTCTTGAATTCTTCTTTCAGCCCCCTCTGACCAGAAACCAGTTAACAGAGAAAAGGCAAGAAGCCTTAGAATATGTAATGTCTAATCCTCAGCAGACCCAGGATGAAACCACTCAGTTTTGAGCCCTGAAAATAGCATTTTTATAAGCTTCCTATGGAGCTTGCTAGCTCTCCAATTCATGTTAGCAACCCTAAGATTAAACCAGATTCAACAGCTTCCTGGGCTGGAATGAGGTAAAAAGGGTTGCCAGAAATGATGCAACTACTCTTGTGTACGTGAAAACGTTGAAATGTAGTTGAAATGGATACAGCTAATTTCATACACTGCTTCAAATCTAACAAGTCATCCAAGCAAAGTTATGCCTGTGAAATTCATTGCAATAGCTCTTATCCAAACATCAAACTACCCCAAAACAATGTATTTCCTACTCTTCAGAGTGCTTTTGTTTGTTTGGGGGATATTTTTGTGCTGATGAAGTGACAAATACCTTTGGAAGCAGTGCATCTAGGGCCAGAGGGACAAAGCATAATAAATATTTAAAAATGAACCCTAACAATGGGACCTCAAGAAGTCTGTTGTGCAAAGGCTATAGAAAGGAAAAGAACTACTTTCACAATGTAAAATAAATGACTCATCACCACTTGAACCAAACAAGCCCATGTCCTGGCTGACTGACGGTGGTAACTGGCATCATTTTGCTGCAAGCTGCCAGAAAATTCTCACATGCTCAGAATGAAAACGCGTAAGAAATTGAATGAACCACGGAAAGGAGCTGTGGAGGACTTTGTCACTAAATTACAGGTAACTCAACCTTTAAAACCTTGGTCAAGGTTTGATGTTACATAGTTTTCTATCACTGCAGTTGAAAGACATACAAGAAAAACCATTGGCTGGAATGGATATAATCCTTCAGCAAAGCATGTGGTAATTCAAATATTCCTTCCTTTAAAAAGGAAGCAATGGAACAACAAGGTGTATAGCAGTCCTACAGTACATACACAAGTATAGGAATTGGTGAGCAAAAGGCAGACAGCCTGTGGCCATTTATCAGACTCTCCTCCAGCAGCAATTTCTGTCCATTACGAGTAGGTTTCTCATTCCTTTGGGAATAGAGAGGCCAAAGAATGAAGAGTCTGCCTATGAGGAGGGCCTAAGGGACAGGGAGATTACATGTACCTACATTCGCTCTGCAAGAACATTTTCCCTCAGCAAGCCAGAAAATGGACTGAAATATGGCCATGCAAAATATGATCAATTTTTAGTTGTACAAATCCACTATTTATTACTCTAAGCTATAGGATCTGATTTGTTATAGGATAAAACACACATTTTTGTAGATGTTACGTATTTATGGGCTGGGAACTTCACAAACATTAGCAGGAACAATATTAAGCTAACACTGAGTACATCTGAAAATGCTTCCCTAATGGAAAGAAACTAGTAACAGAACAAGTAGGCATTTTAATATATTAAATTACTGCTTCAGTTATTACATTGTATTAATAATTTAAGCAGCTTGGGAAGCATCCTTCACTGACAGCCACCAGTTCTGCAACTATATACAATAAAGACCAAGGCAGGAAACTCACACGGTCTGTTCTAGTAAATTAAATGTGCAGGAGAATGCCCTTGGGCGCTAAAGTGAAATGGTGTGCAAAGCCCACACGCACACTACAAACACTTAGCGTGCAGAGGCAGGTGGCTGCCCGCTAGTCCCAGAGCAGGCCTGGGAATTGCCTGGGAGCGACAACAGACCTGAGCTGAAGGCTGCCTGGGCTTGCTCTCCCCGCACAAGGGGCTGTTTTTCAGCACACTGGCATATTTGGGTTACTGCTTAGCAATTTGGGAAGCTGGAAACTCTCGCTGCGCCTTCAGTACCAGATGTATTCCTGCATTTACTGTTTGATGTGCAATCTCTAACACACATGCGTGCACACAGAGGTACAAATCTGAACAGTTACCATCATGCAACACATGACACTTCAAAAATCCTGTGTAGAAAAACATCTAGAGGAGGGAGGACTGTTCCTTTATTTCAACAAATACAAGTTTCAGGCACCTGTAAATTATGTTAAATTTACTTTGCTTCCACACCCAGAATTTCTTTTTCTTGATTTGTTTGATACTGACACTGCACTAGGCTGTCCTTTGGCAGGTGATGATATGGATATTGCTGAAATTAGTAATATCTATAAAATAAGAAAATGTACAATAGCTGGTTATGCTGGTACTTCAATTAGTGAAATGGTAGGTTTTGCAGTAGCAAACAGATTTTTGCCATAGATTGAAAAAGTTAAGTTCTGAAGACATTATTGATCTTGTCTTCTATACAGCACAAGTCATTGTATCTTTTCCAATTATTCCTATACTGATCACAATAATTCATGTCATATGTAAAGCATACCTTCTAACATGCATCTAATCTTGATTTGAAGACACCAAGCCATAAAAAGTGACTTTGAGTTTTTGTTCCAATATTTTACACCCTAAATGTTAAAGTATATTCAGTTTATATTAGTCTTAATTCAGCTTTGAGTATTAACTTAAAGCAATTACACTTGTTCTTTACACTTTTTTGAGAATTTTACCTGTAGGATATTTCAAATTAAAAAAAAAGATTTTTAAAACTTTTACACTAATCATCTCCCCCATTTTGGAAAAAGTCTGTAGAATCTGTGATACATTTTTTCACTTTATATCTCTCCTTACTAGTCATGTTTAGTGGAGTCTGGGAGGTGTTTTTATGCCTGCTTATGAGCACTGAGCTCGGTTTCCCCTGATTCATCATTGCAGTGAAAAGCAGTCATTTTGAAAATTAAAACATTTAAAATCCCTTTGTCTTTGCAAACGGAAAACAAGACATAGCACACTTTCTACCTCAGCAAAGCCTCTTCAGTTTATGATGCTATCACCATGCTACAAATGAAATCCATGCTGGCTGAATATAACAAATGCGTTCTTAATATATAACTATCATACCCTTTAAAGTATGTAATTAAAATAAAATATGTGCATTTACATATATTTATTCAAAATATTTATTTTTTAATCTGTAATGTTCAGCAATTCAGTTATGGAGCTTTTGGCTCATCTGCAGAGCACTGATCATGTGAGATGCTTTGAGAGCTGGTAGGCTTGCAGTAAAGCTGAGGATTAGATTACATTCATATTCAGTGCTATGTTACGCTGCAACTTTTTTTTTTTCCCTTTTCTCTGGTGCTTTTTAGCTGTCATGTAAAGCTTTACACTCCCAGATTAAATCTTTCTCTTTTGCCCTTGAAGACCGTGTTAGTTTTATTGTGGGGGATGTCCTATGCACACTTTCCTATTCGGCAAAGCTGAAGAATTGTGGGGGTTGCAGCTGTACTGCTAACGAGAGCTGTTGCATGTGACAGAAGCAGAGATAAGGAATAACAGACCAAGGATCTCGGGGTGTCACGGAAAGGGCAAGGGTTTAACCATATTAGGGCAAAAAGTGATATCTGGTACCTGATTGGTACATAAGACAACTTCCACCTAGGCAGAAGTTATAAGAGCTAGCAGCGTATTTCAAAAAACGTCATTTGGCAAATCATCTCATAGGTGTCAGTGCTTCTTGACGCTGAGGTGGACGGCCTCAGTATTCCCTCTATAACCAGGGGCAACCACCACGGGTTGATAACGAATCCGACAAATAATGCTGTTCCTGGCTACTCATTCCTCCTTCATGCCACAGGGCGCCACTCCTCAGCTGGTTTTGCACAGCTATTACAAGGATCACCCTGCAACAATCCCCACTTAAAATAAAATAGAGAAGCAACAGTATTTGGAGGCAAGATTTGTTTGTTTGCGTTCCCTTCAGTGGGCCAGGCTGCAGCACAGCTCACGGATTCTGGCACGGGCAAGAAAGAGATGATAATGAATTGCAGTGTAGAAACATGAACCTGCATCCACAGCAAAGCACAGGTAGAATTTTTATAGCAGCTAGGATGTATTTGGAAAAGTGTCTACAGATTATGTCTTCAGGCTGTGGTTTCATGATGCAGTGAGTCTGGCTTTAGGGCTCCCAATACCGGATCAAAATCCCTCCTGACATACAACACAGAGGGACAGGTTCAGCAGCAACTCACTGCTGCCTGAGATGTGGTTCATACAGCTTTCGATGGCCTGACTTTGTACCTAGGCGCCAGATCGGGATGCTGTGTCTGGATGCCAACAGTGAAACTATAGCCTCAGTCTGCAGTGGGAGTGTTGTCAAACAAGAGCTGATAGTGAGGGATCAGTGGCACAGTTACCTCCCTGTTTGGTTAATTCTGGTACCTGCTGTGAATTGCTGGCCCAGGGAGGCTGCTTTCCTGTTGACTGTTTCCAAAAAACCTCCCACTAAGTTATGCAGAGTGTAGGGTTGCCAGGTGGTGGTTGAGCTAAATGTCACCTCTTCTCCTAGACACACAACATATGCTTCTAGTAGCTGCTCCTTTGCCTCCTCCAAGAACAGGCTGAGTTTTATAGGCTGTTGTTACCTATCATGAGCAGGGATTGTATTGGCAGCACAATGTTCTGCTACATCCTTTTAACCCTCTTTTAGTGCTAATTTAAATAACATGTACTTTCTATTCCGTGGTAAAGTATTCTTCTGTAACACTCCTTCTGGTAATTATTCCTCACATTATATTTGAAAAAGAAGTGTTGTTTACTGATTGAAGGGAAGTTTGCAGGGAAAGAGCTTTCTTGGTGTGAAATCTGTCTCTCCACAGCATGAACAGAAAGACCAGACCAAGGATTCTATGATCTAGTGCCTTACAACAGAGAAAGTCCATACAACTCCTTCAGGTCAGAAGAAAGCAAAAATAACTAGAAATATTAACCGGATATCCCTATCCGTTTACAGACGAAGCCTTGCACTTTGTGAAATGTCACTGCAGAGTGTGCTCCTCCATTTCCCACCAAGTGGTCAAACACACTGGAGTCTCAACTACTGGATTTCTTAAAGTTCTACCGCAGGTTTACAAGGGAGCATGGCAGGAGCCAACAGTCTGCAACACCAGCACAGCTGGGGAAACAGACCGGTACAGTGCATCTCACGGGAAGCTCACAATCCATTGTAGGAGTTCTTTTCCACCGTGAAAATCCACAGAGGGAAAATAGGCATCCGGACTCTCTTGTCCTGCTACAATATTACTTGCCATGCAAACTACAGCTGGCGGTTTAGACTTACCACGGCTTTCACATGGGCTGTTGTGTGCAATATGACATTAGCTGTTCTTTTAAATCTGCTCACTTTTTTCATGGTAGTTCTATAATAATTGACTCTATCAGCTCTGTTCAACTCCCATCATGTTCCATTAGTATCTTCCCTCAGAGTACACTAGTTTGTGAATCTTCTCCATGTAGGTTTATATGGGATTATGCTTGACTGCTTGTCGCTAAATGTTCACCATGTTTATCTCATCTATCCAATCTAGTTTGTTGCTTTGGTTTCAGGAAAAACAACTTCTAGTCTTATTGGTTCCTCAGTGAACTATGAAATTCTTATGCATATGTCCAAAAACATGTTTCCTCTGTCATTTTGTGAGTCTTACTATTATTAATTCCAGGGCCATTCACTTCTACAAATGTCATTGAGTTTTTATAAACAGTTTTTCACTTTCTATTTTGTGATAGCCTTTACTTGTCCAATGCATTTAAAGGCAGAGCTAACATTTAAAAATAGAATATATACAAAGCAGATATTGTTTGCATGTGTTACAAATGAGATTTGCAAAAGGGATGTTCTTTTGAGGTTGGTCTCTTTACTGTAGTAAGAACACTCTGAATTCCATTCCCTCTGTCCTTCCTCCAAAGTATTTAAGAGGATATTAATCTTAATATTAATAAAGGATTAAGAACACTCTGGTACAGCAATATCTGCAGACCTTCTCAGTTTTTTCTTTATTTCACCATCCAAGCCATTAATGAAAGTCTTGGATAAAATCATGTCCCAAGCAGATCTGTGTAGGACTCTCAAAATGACCTCCCATTTTGAGAGCACACCACTGGGAATTGCTCTCTAAGTGCTTCTCCAGTGGATGACTGCTTCATTCCACCTGGACCATATTTCCTTAGTTTGCAAATGAGAATGTCATGCAGGACAGTGACAAAAGCCTTACTGCAGCCAGTATATCATATATACTGCTGCTCTTTCACTTACTAAGCTGGTTCCTTACAGAGGAGGAAATTACATTGGCTTCCACTATTTGATCTTGACAAATCTATGCTTGGATACCTTCAGCAGCATTGTTATCCCTCAGATGCTTCTGAAATTGATTGTTCTAGCACTTTACCAAACACTGACATTAGGTTGACATCTATAATTCTTCAAGTCCTTTTCTACCCCTTTTCCAAGATATGTGCCAGGTTTGACTTAGCCTTTCTAGATACAAAGTGATAACTTCTACCGATTGCTCAGAATAATTGCTTCAACATGACAAGTTGAATTTCACCAACCCCTGCAACCTGGATTCACAGAGCACATCCAAATACTTTTCCATCCAATCTTTTCCTTTGTATTCTGATCTGTTTATCTTTGTTAAACAAAAGCTCATCAACTGAGACAAGCAGCTCTGTAGGATGATTTTCCCACTCTCTATGCACACATCGCTTTGTATTCACCCCTCCCCCTTACTGAATAGGCTACCCATTCCTTTGGGTTGCTTTTTATATCATTTACTCTCCACTTAAGTCCTTTCAATTTTTTATTCAAATACCTGGGGTTGCTTGTGCCTTAAAGCATGGCAGATGCAGCCATATTTGCCCCCCAGTTATGCTCTCCTCCACAGCAGATCAGTTTGCCATTTGATTCTAATAAAGTTTTTTCCAATAATTACTTTCTCTCACACATGCCTTTAAATGATTACTAAGACTTCACTGACCATTTCCTTGCATCCCTTCAGGTTTCTTTGCAGGAACGTAAGAATAACTGTATTTTGGCCCATATTCAAACAGGCAAATCTAAACACTTTTCACTTTGTTTTTAATAGTTTTTGTTCCCTAAGATATTTTCTTTCTCCTCAAAAGTCTTGCTATGAGATGTTAGTCCCATTTTTTCTCTGACACAACATATTAGCAAACACCTTAATTTTCTGCTAATTATTTATTGCTTCCTCCTAGATAAGAATTCAGGTCCTACATGACAATTATATTATATTCTTTTTTTTTTTCACTGTCACTAGGGAGAATCTTTGTGTCATTTACAGGGATTGACAAGATTGACTGACATTCTGA
Source organism: Crypturellus undulatus (assembly GCA_013389825.1). Lineage (NCBI taxonomy): Eukaryota > Metazoa > Chordata > Aves > Tinamiformes > Tinamidae > Crypturellus > Crypturellus undulatus. Next base: position 55,604 of record VWPW01002640.1, on the reverse strand, counting down.
GAAGGATGGGTATTATTTTGTCCAAGAGGTATACAATTGATTCAGAGGCAGAAATTACTTTGAGAGCTAATATTAAACAGTAGATAGTTGATGGGGCAAAGTGATATAGGAATGTTAGGTAGATTACATATTTAATAGGTTTCCAAATAGAACCTTTAAAGAGAACAAAAATATTTGTAAAGAGATACTTGTGAGAAAAAAGATAAAATCAGTTATTGACTGGCTGTTTGGCCAGTATTGGAAGATTATAAGTAAAATTCCATTTCCAATACAACGCTTTTTGATGGAGTTATCATCTGGATTGATAGCCTGTGATAAAAAATGAGTTACAGGAAATTATCATCTCATAGGTTTTTTAAATAAAATAATCTTTTGTACCCCTTCTGGCAATAGACATGGTTCAGAGGCATCCCAAGGGACAGTTTTATCTCAGTACATCTTCTAATACATCCATCGGGTAACATCTATGGTCAGAAGGACTTTTTGTTGGGAGGATACAAAAGAAGTAAGAGCGTGAATGGCATTATTCCATATTTCCTGCTGTCAAAGATGATTCCACCCAAAAGGTACTATATATCCTCAGGCTTTTTTGTTGTTGTTGTTTTTTGTGTATGTGTGTTACTCTAGAAATTAGATGAACAATTACACAAGTGATAGGAAGGATGCTCTGATGTGGTGCCTGAGGTAAGCAATATTGCTCTTAACCAACTGCTTGCATCTATCTGAAGTGAGGTTTAATTTAGTAGGCTGAACTGAAAAGTGAGTTGATTCTTCGGTGATCGCTCTGCCAACACACCTCAGTATCTAAAGTCCATGTTGGAAATCTAGCTCAGCTGCCATGGGAGTACTGCATCTTTCAGCTATTTGAAGCCATTAGATTAAGACAAGGCTTAGCAATGGACAGGCTGAAAATCCATCCATATATATCTTCTGCAGAGCTAGGCTGAATACTAGCAGCATGTTGAATCAGCAGCAAGCTGAATATTAGCTTGAGTTTTAACTTATCTTCAAGAAATCTAGTTAGGGAAAGCTTAAAACACTACTCATCCCTACCTAGAGATGTCTAGGTTCTGCTCATGCTATCAGAATGAATACAAGCTTTTATACACTTATGCATTCTTTAGGTAACGTAAATCATACAAATTTAACTGGTAGAAATCCCTTCTCACTAACAGCAAATGCTAAAATGCCACCAAAATCAGTTGGGTGTTCCCTCTTTGCTTTGATGCATACCACCTAATGCAAGGAAATACAGAATCTGGACTTACTCTTTTATAAACTTGTTTTTTTATATATTACAATAAAGAAAAAGATTCTATTTCAGCATCTCTTAAATGTAATAGAAAATTGACACTCAATTTGTAATTTTTCTACCAAAAGTCTGTCAATCACTCCCATTATGCAACACTTACGGGTTATCAGCAATGTCTTTTAGAGACAACTAATCCTTTAGTTTTAGACTGCAGTATTTACTGATTGTAAAAATAATATATAGCTGCATGCCAATGCATCACATCAGTGATTTTGCAGTCTTTCAAGCAGATTTACTCAGCCATTCTGTAATAGTATCTGCAATGGAAATGATGTTCAGTGATGAATTACTTTTTACCGGAACCATGTGCATTTTCAAGAAATCACTAAAATAACAAAATAAATAGCTAAGATTGAAATTTTAGGCAAATAAAGCTATGAAATATAACATCAAATATATGTCTCATTGTTTATCCATATATTTCTATGACTGAATGTTTCTGGTGAAAAAAAGCTCTCATTGAAAATAAATACAAAAATTTCATGTAGCAGTAGTGATCTAAATATAGAAGCTACACTACTCACATGGCCAGGTACTCATTTCTTTCAGTTTCTATAGTAATACCTAAGCTTTTTAAGAATCAGTTGCATTAATGGGGGAGGAGAAATCCTCCTCCTCCTCAATGGCTGCATCCCAAACGCCATGTGTCCCCCAAGGCAGAGCAGCTACTCTGTAACCCATCTGGGTTCAGCAAGCTGATGGACCAGGTGGGCATGTTGGGCCCAAGTATTTGGCAGGACTCATGAATTTACAGATCCCCAAAGCCTGCTCCCAAAATGTAAACAATATCTTGGATAATTAAACACTGGGACTGTGATTTGCCAGCAGCTTTGGCCTCTGGGAGGGACCCTTTTCCTGGTAATTAAAATTTGCCAGGTATCAATTCAGAAGGAACTTGCTAATTACTCCTGCATATCTTTAAAGGACAGCCTTGCTATGAGGTTTATGGGTCATAGCCACCCCTGCTGAGTAGCCATTCAGTTCTCTAGAGCATGTCTGGGGATTTTAAGTGGGCTAAGTAACTATGGGAGATACCATCTCCTGTGTCTTTTCTTGGGCACCCTCTTCTAGGAGCAGGCGCGACCCTTTCAGAAGAAGTCCCATCATCACAAGTGCTAGTTTCATGTTTAACAAAAACAGTTCAAACTAAGATGTTGAATCTGTAGGAAAACACGTGCCCACTCTCACCTCCATCCCTAGACTGCTACATTCTGTCAATCTTCTCTCTGCATCCTCGAGTTTGTCTTTTAACAGCATTTATCACCTTAAGAATCTTAACTTTATACAATTTTAACTCAAGAAACTTAATTTGCCTCCAAGTCTCAAACATATTTGTCAGTTTTCTTACTCATGACTGACATACACATATTAGTGGCATAGTTTTCTGTGAGGAAAACTTTCAGTATTATTTGTGATCTGAGAAAGCAGGCTAATGCCTGTATGCTAATACGCTTCATCTACTGCTCCTAAGAGAACTTCAGTGGCCTTTTTTTTCCTTCAGCCATGAGACCTCCTTCTTAATATTTATTACCAGACTAGATAGATGCGGTAACTCCAGCAAATGCTAATGATTGTTATGGCACCACTACATCAGAGGGAAGAGTGTCTGGCATGAAGAAGGTAATCTCAGTGAAAGAAATAAAGCCTGAAAGAACAGAGAGAAAACACAGTAAATTGCAGTGAGTTTTGGGCACCTATACACAAAGAAAGTTAGAGGTCAAGATATAAAGAGAACATTTTCTCAAACAAACAGTACCATCTTCTCTGTAAACAATTCTTTCCAGGAAAAAATAAAGTACTTTTGATCAAAATAGGCCTTGTTTACAGTCCTAGCAGTGACTTCACCATGTTAGCAATACAGAATTTTATTCCCTTTACATTTTAGCTGAATGAACTTTCTTGTTATTAGAGAATTTTCACATGCATTAACAGAAATGTGATTCTGCATATTTTCTATTGGTTGATGGAAATTCATGGCTGATGTACACTGGTGTTTTCTTTCCCTGTGTTTTATTCATCCTAATCTCTCCTATGTTGCTTTCTGTCAGTGAATCATAAAATTACACAGCCAGATTGTGTTGGCTTTTGAAAGCAGATCTTCCTTGTGCTTTTTCTCTACTGCTACAGGTGTGAAAACTCTTCTCTAAAGGTTTTGTTTTAAATACAGTTTGTTACTTTGAGAATCCAGTCACCTTTAAGACAACCATAACTCTGCCTTTCACTGATTGTGTAAATTTCAATAAATCTAATTCATTTTCCGTATTTCACATTGTCCTGCCTGTGGAATAAAGGGAATGATTACTTTCACAATATTGACTGATTTTCATACATTTCTGGTTTAAAACAACAAGTTGCTGTGGAAAAATCATTAACAATCACTACCAAGGTCTGATCTCAAATTCATTCATGAAATTCAAAGAATTCCTTCGTCTGTTGAGCTAAAGGTTATGCAGAAATGAACAATGTTGAAAAATCATGATGTAGAACTTCTAACTGGATTTTTTTCTGAAGCAAGGTAGAAGGCATACTTTGAAAGATCATTAGTATTTGTTCACAAGATATATAAGAAAAAGTATTATTTTCCATTGCTATTCTTAAAATTTGTCTTAAAATATGCCAAATGAAACTTTTAACTATGTATAGCCATGTACAGCATTCTCAGCATTTATTATTACATATTTCTTGCCTGTCTTTGAGCTCAGCAGCTGCAATGCAGTTGTTACCAATATATGGAAAGTTTGCTATATTGGGAGAGGGATAAACTGAAAACTAGTGCAGAGAGACATATAGACAACACTGCAATATATATACAAGTAGGTAGGAAGGATCGGTATTGTTAAAGGCAAATGATAAAGGTGTAACTATTCAGGCAAACCTATTGCTCCTTTCCCATATGTAGAAAATCTCCTAGTCAAGGAACTAAAGAGATTCTCAAGTGAATAACTTTGGATGCACTTGAGAATCCAAATGCAGACACGTAAAATTCCACCTTCCTGTAGCATCAACTCACTTCCCTTAGCTTAAGTGCTCAAATTTTGGTCTAATGCTCCATACATTCTGAACTAACTTCTCTCCTGGGCACCCTTGGCATTCCTTTGAAAAGAAGTGTGCAATGGCTGAATGACCAGTTCAGTAAAAGAAGAAATTCTGTCAGAATCCGTTATATTAAATTTTAGCAATTTTAGCTGATACACAGAAAGCAGAAAGATCTCTCAAAATCTCTCAGAAAATATTTGTGAGGAGTGGTGACTTGAACAAATTATATGACAATTCTCTTGTATCATTTCATAGTAAATTTTGTGGAAAAGACAAATTCAGCAATTTTTATTTTGCTCACACATCTTCTCAAAGAGACAAAAGAGGTAAATAAATATTCATCATTGCTTCCACTATTCAGTAAAGATCCTACAAGAGCCCTCTTCAACAGTTTTCTTCAGGCAAATAGTTCATCCTCTTTGTGTCCTGACCTAATCTTATCTAGGAAAAAACATCTTTTCTCTCATTCATGGCTAATCAAATAGTGAGGCTTAAGTCCAAGACAGTTGCAACAGCAAGCTGAAAATGTGTGGCATGTTATTACATTATAGAAGTAAATAATTATTATAATTAACATGATATACACTTACAGTTTTATATAGAAGCAGGATGGCTGTGGTCTCACTTGTACTCTCCTATCCATGTAAAACATATTCTTTAGTTAGATAAGCTATACTCAGTGTGAAACCATTTTGTTTGTTTGTTTCTCAATGTTCAAATCAGCTCTTCTTACATGTTTATATGTATGTGGATCTGAGAGAGTATGTAGATACATGCAGCCTAATGTACTGTCTACTCACCACTGGAAGGCAGGAGCCTACACTTTTGCATCTAGAATAAAGTCTCAATTCATTCAACAGACCTCTGGTAGAGCATTTTGCTAATTCACCCCAACACAACTGAAACCTTTAAAATCTAAGCCTTCCTTCAGGGCAGCTTTGTAGAAAGATGCTGGAAGAAAACTGCCTTAATGGACCAAAGCCTTCAGTCTTTTACCGTTCCTTATATCTTTGATACTGCTAAAAGAGCATAGCTCCTTCACCATCTGATGTTTACCATGCAATGTACAATGAAATCTGAATTCTGCCTTTGTTGTACAGGGTCATATTCACTCAAGTATGAGACTATCTGACATACACAGAAGGGTAATAAGGCTCTCCTGTATCTATTAGCTCAATAGAGTTGCTCAGCTATAAAGGCAAAAGAAGCCTTCTTTTCTTCATCATAGAATCATAGAATCATAGAATGCCTAAGGTTGGAAGGGACCTCTAGGGGTTATCTAGTCCAACCCCCCTGCACACGCAGGGCCACCTAGAGCACGTGGCACAGGGCTGCATCCAAGCGGGTCTTGAAGATCTCCAGAGAAGGAGACTCCACAACCTCTCTGGGCAGCCTCTTCCAGGGCTCTGTCACCCTCACTGTCAGAAAATTTTTCCTTAAGTTCCTGCAGAACTTTTGGGGCTTCAGTTTGTGGCCATTTTCTCTTGTTCTGTCAGTGGCCACCACTGAAAAGAGGCCAGCCCCATCCTCCTCATTGCCTCTCTTGAGGCACTTATAGACACAGATCAGGTCCCCTCTCAGCCTTCTCTTCTCCAGGCTGAACAGGCTCAGCTCCCTCAGCCTCTCCTCATAGGGCAGATGTTCCAGGCCCCTGATCATCCTCGTGGCCCTGCGCTGGACTCTCTCCAGCAGCTCCACATCCCTCTTGTACTGTGGGGCCCAGAACTGGACACAGTGCTCCAGATGTGGCCTCACCAGGGCTGAGTAGAGGGGCAGGATCCCCTCCCTCGACCTGCTGGAGATGCTCCTCTTAATGCACCCCAGGACCCCATTGGCCTTCTTGGCCACGAGGGCACCCTGCTGCCTCATGGTCAACCTGTCGTCCACCATGATGCCCAGGTCCTTCTCAGCAGAGCTGCTCTCCAGCAGGTCGGTCCCCAGCCTGTACTGGTGTCTGGGGTTATTTCTCCCCAGGTGCAGGACCGTGCACTTGGCCTTGTTGAATTTCATGAGGTTTTTGACCGCCCAGTTGTCCAGTCTGTCCAGGTCCCTCTGGATGGCAGCACAGCCCTCTGGAGTATCCGCTACTCCTCCCAGCTTCGTATCATCTGCAAACTTGCTGAGGGAGCACTCTGTGCCTTCATCCAGATCGTTGATAAATAAATTGAACAGGACTGGACCGAGGACTGACCCCTGGGGCACTCCGCTCAACACAGGCCTCCAACTAGACTCTGCACCGCTGATCACCACCCTCTGAGTTCTGCCATCTAGCCAGTTGCCAATCCACCTCACCGACCACTCATCCAGCCCACACCTCCGGAGCTTGTCCAGGAGGATGTTGTGAGGGACGGTGTCAAAAGCCTTGGTGAAGTCAAGGTAGATGACATCCACCGCTCTCCCCTCGTCTATCCATGTGGTCATCCCATCATAGAAGGCTATCAGGTTAGTCAAGCATGATTTCCCTTTCGTGAATCCATGCTGATTAGTTCTGAGCACCTCCTTGTCCTCCATGTGCCTGGAGACAATGGCCAGTATGAGCCGTTCCATCAATTTTCCGGGGACGGAGATGAGGCTGACCGGCCTGTAGTTGCCTGGATCCTCCTTCTTGCCTTTTTTGAAGACTGGCGTGACATGGCCTTCTTCCAGTCCTCTGGCTCCTCCCCTGTTCTCCAGGATCTTTCAAAGATGATGGAGAGTGGCTTGGCTACGACATCCGCCAGCTCACGCAGCACTCTGGGGTGCATCCCATCAGGGCCCATGGATCTGTGGGTATCGAGGTTCCTCAGGTGCTCTCTGACCCAATCTTCCTCTGCCCAGGGCAAGTCTTCCTCTCTCCCCGCTTCTTCTCTTGTCCCTAGGGCCTGAGCCTCTGAAGGGCTGCCCTTGGTAAACACCGAAGCAAAGCAGGCATTCAGCAACTCTGCTTTTTCTGTGTTGTTCATAACCAGGGTGCCCATCCCGTTCACTAGGGGACCCACATTTCCCCTAGTCTTCCTTCTGCTGTTTATGTATTTGAAAAAGTTTTTCTTGTTATTCTTAACTTCCCTCGCCAGCTTATATTCCAAATGCGCCTTAGCTTTCCTCGTCATAACTCTGCATTCCCTGACTATCAGTCAGTCAATTATCAGTCAATTTAGTCTATACAGAACTGCATCTTTACTGAATCCTGGAAGAAAAACTACATTCTCATTTTCTGACCCAAGTTGTGTTTTCACTTAAAGACAACAAACTTTTAACATGTAAAATAAACAGATATGATTCAGAAATAGCCATAATATTTTAGAGCTGTTTCTCTGGTTAGGCAGTTATTTTGATAGATCTTTGAAAGAACAGTGCTTTAAAGACAGTGGACTGTACCAACAAGACTAATCACGTACACTTCACAACTGCTATTTCTCTATAGCTATAACAATTTCAACCTCAGCGCAGCAGACAGGAAAAAAAAAACAAAAAACAAAATGATTATCTCCCCACTTGAATAAGTGCCAACTTTTGCACACGCAATGTCAATTTGCTTGCACACATTCTCTAACTCTGAAAATTACTCCAGTTCAGACACTGGATTTTGTTAGATTATGGTATCAGGAAGGTCTCTCATACTAAATATTGAGGATGCAGTAAAATCTTAAATTAGATTCTTGTTTATTTTTATTATTCCAAGTCCAATGACACAAGTGGAAAAAAAAATCTAAAAAAGACTATACTCATGGATTATTTAGGTTTTATTGTAAGAAGCGCAAGTGTTATTTTGGATTTTTTTGAAAAGGGAAAGATGGTTTCTATTAACCAGAATGGATAGATGGTTTCTACTAACTCTCATTGAAATCCCACACGTAAATGTCTTCAAAAATCTGCAATTCTCTAATCAAACATTTTATAAGAAAACAACTTTCAGAAAACAGCAGAGGTGAAAAATACTTAATTGTGTGATATGCCTTCACGATTCTAGGCTTGTGATTGTTTGGACTAACAGTTCACTACTGAAATATAATTTTCATACAATAAACCCTGGATATTAATGGTATGATTATGTTTATTACAACATGAAGCTCAATACTTTAGTCAATGCTTCGGTGCTATTTAGGATTTGAGGTGAAACAGATTTCAATAGGTCTTAAAGAGGGAATTCCATCTCCATTACTAGTACTTAATAGTGAGGACATGAAGTACTTGACAACTTATCTCTGTCTTCTGAATCTATTTAACATAGACAGGTGCAATTAACAATTAAATATCTTGCCTTCTTTGTGTTCAAGTGTTTCTTTGATATCTTTTTATTTAAGCAAAGAGGAAATTGCCCCTGAGAATCTGAGTTAATCATTTTCCTTCAGCTACATCACAGTGTTATCAGTTGTTTTCACACAAAGCTAAAGCATCTTCTCAGAGCACATTTAAGTCAGAATAGTCTGCACTGCTAACACCTGCACCAGCTGGTCCAAACTGGGTGTTTACACACAGACCTGGCAGGTTTTAGAGTGATATGGTGGAACACAGTTTGTACTTGACCCTCTTTTCAAGTTGTTGGGATTTCTGTGCATCTCAAAGCCTAATAGAGCTTCCTTCAGTAATATATATATAGTCTATGATTTTCAGTGTGCATTTGCACTTTTAGTTTGCTTTTAATTGCCTAGGTTGGGGAAAAGGTACTTTCCCATGCATTTTAAGAAGAAGGACCAAGACCTTCACAGTAGTAGCTCCTGTGACTGAGAACAGTCCAGTCTTCCCATATATTAGTACAGAAGGATTTTACAGTGAATATATTTCACTTCTGGTCGAGATTTCACGCAAGGTTTACAGGTTTCTGCATCAACTGGTCTTGTGAAGACCAACAGATAATAAGAAGTCAGGGTCACTCTGGATGGCTACTCTGAAAGAGAATAAACAAGACTTATAATATGAGATTGTTACTAGGCCTTCCCTATGCTAAGGAAAAACTGACAGAGCCTCTCTTGGGTCAGTTGTTTGCAAGTGTGCTAGCTAGCCTGGTCCAAGAAGTACTAAGAGCCAGGCTAACAATTTCACATTAGGTACAATTGAATTTCATTTCCCCTACACTGTTTAATTTACTAGCAGGCTGCAGCAAGAAGATTGACAACAGTGAGGTTCTTGTGCACCTTCGGGCTGTTTGAGCTGGCTTGCTTGGGGAACCAGTGGTATAATTTAGTGAGTGATACTAGTGTCTATGTACCTGGAGAGTAACAGCTACATCTGCTTCCTGTAACAGAATAACAGTCATTAAGAGAAGGGATGCAGTAGGTGATCAGCACACTGAAAGGAAAATGGAATAGCTAGTTGTTGCTCTCTCTCAAAAAAGTGATTCATATAAAGTAATAATTTTAACCGATGCATAAGTAATTCCCCACTATTTGTGTGTGACAGTAAAAAAAAAAAAAAGCTATAAAATAAACAGTATTAGGGTCTTTTTTTTTCTAGTATTCCTATTCGAACTTGAGTTCTAGAGATTGTCTGTTACTGATTAAGGAAAAGCACTCCAGAGTGTCCTCAAAATTTGCAAATAGTGGGAACAGAGGTGAGGGGGATGCCTTATCTGAGAAATCTGAGGAATCCTGGATTCTTTAGAAAATTCTGATCAAAAGGAAACAGTGGAAATTAGAGGAGACTGATTGAAGTATTTGCTAAGTCTGCTATCTATGCCCTTGCTATTTATCTAACAGTTAAAAGCATTTGGGGCATTACTGCTAAATCAGTTGCTAAAAATATGGAGTTGAAAAGAGCATTTTTCTTCTATCTTCCAGAGAGTATTCCAGTTTCATATGAGCCTCAGAACTCCCAAACAAGGAAAAGTATGGAAGAAACGAGCTTTCTAGTACATGAATGAAAAAAAAAATGTCGTAGCGAAACACTGGTCTTTCTGTTTGGAAGTGTACAAGACTTCTCAATCAATGAGAAAAACCTTACTAGAAAGGTAAGGATGAAGTATGAAGGAAAACCAGTTCAACAGAACAAATGTATGGCCTATCTATGCATTTTTAATATCTCTCAAAACTGTACCAGGTGCCTGGTACAATTCATTCTCTTTCTCTTTTCAATATTCTTTTTGTTTTCTTAGTAAAGGTGAACATTTCTCCCTAGATTTTTTTAAGTTTCTATGAGGACTTGCTTAAATTTTGTGTGCTTAGCAGTTTTGCCTATCAGTCCTTTCAGATTCTAATTCCCCTCTCTGCAGCTGTTGCTCTGTGCTTGAAACCTCTGTACTATCCAAAAGAGAATGCAAACTGGAGATGTGGAACAAGAGTTCTGAGAAAAACAGCTGAAGTGCCTCATTTATCTCTAACATCTTAAATGTAAAGTCAAATACAGATATTTAAAATATTGTCAGCTATATATTCAGAGTTGAAAGATTCACTTGAAAGAACATTCCAGGGGACAGCAAGACATGAGGGTGTTGTGCCTTGCCACAAGCACAACTGCCACTTCCAGTGTATATATCAGGCAGTTGAGATGTCAAACTATTGGATACAGTTTACTTGCTTAGCACTGGGCATTCCTACCCTCAGTAGTATCTCAGTTTGGGGAGGAGAGACTGTTAGCTAAAACTAACACCTTAGGCTTCTTCTATAAACCAAAGAATTTCAGACAGACAACACTAGGTATGAGGCAATTTCAGCCCAAGCTAACTGCATTCCCACACAGTAGAAAAAATCCCCATCAGTGTGGGCTAACAGGGTGCATAATCTATTTGTTTGTCATATAGTAAGCAAAAAAGGAGTCTATAAATCTTATAGCAGATGGTAGATTTATGCTACAGTCTGTGTTCTTTTCATAGGATTTATTACCATATGTGCTGCTTCTATTTTACTATCCTTCTGTTTTGATTACTGATACAACTCTGTTTGAATGCAAGGAGGATTAGAGCTTGGTGTAATGAATCTAGTCAGGTTCCAAAAGAGCAATGAGCTGTGCACTCATCCTAATGCACAGATAGTACAAGTTCAAAAGGGAAAATTATATGAAAGAAATTGTCCTATTTAAGTATTGATTTAGTAATGTATTTTTTGATATGCTGGACACTGGGATTTGCAGTCTCCAAAGAAGGGGTTAAAGGCCACTATAGGCTTTTCAGAACATTTTCACTTCAAAATTAGCATTAATATTAGCATTTGGATAAACAGCCAAATACATAAGACAGTGGGTAACTCTTGGAACTCTTTTTGGGTGGACAGCTGGACAGGTATTTGCTATGTATCTCTTCATTCCAAGCTGTGGCACCGTCACTCCTATTCTTTGTCCTTCCCCTCATCAACTTATGCCTCTTGCTACATTTCAGGTAGCTACTTCAACAGATGGGAGAGCAAAACATAACCCTTGCTAGAAACATTCTGCCAAGGATGAAGCCAAACATGTTATTATTTCCCTGGAGAAGTAAGGGCCTGTCATGAGGCTGCAAGGTAAGAAATAGTATTACAATTAGAGACAATTAGTATCTGTCACTGAAAGTCAGAAATACTCTCCCAACACAAGCAGTCCAGAATATGTCGGAGACTGCAACATCAATTCTAGAAGTCCAAAGACTTTTTATGACTCAGGGCTTTCCTGCATGCCTTTATACTTACAGCCAGCACCTATTGTTTACAAGAGCCGATGGCTGTGTCCAGAGATAAAAGTGTCCTAGGTAGACCCCAAAAGCATCTTCTTTTCTGTTTTTTGGCAGTTTGGTTAGGATCAGGACAAAGAGGGAATCAACTTCTCCAATTAGATGTTCCTCCCATCAATATTCTGGAATGAAATAGGTTCATTCTACATTGCTGATGTTTCATCATAGTCATTATCTATATAGGGAAAAATCTGTGACTCTTGGTTAGCACAGGACAACTATTCAACAAAGAGTTATGTACTTACTTGTTCTATTTAGTGTTATATAGGTACTAAAGCCATGGCAGACATGCTACAGAGGGCAATCACAGTCCACTCCAGTCTGTAGTTAGTTTACACATGAAAACTGACATAGCCAGTTAGAGCCAATAAATCACCACTCTGAATATCTATTAAAGAGATCTATTAGTTTCTATTTAAAAGAACAAAAGAGACACATTGGTTACCAAGAGATATGAAATGGAGGGTTAATCTTCAAGCTCTTTCAATTTTCTAAGCACATGAAACCACTTGCCATGCCACAGAGTAAATGCTCCCCAGAATCAGCCACAAACACTGGGACTCACCTATGATTCGGTTCTCTCCTACTAATGTAATTTATAAACACAGAAATTTTTAAAACAAATTACAATAGCAAAAATGGAAAGCATATTTCACAGTGAAAGATGACTCTCTGAGTTCACATCTCCGTTATTCAGCACCCCAGTACTAGCAGTGACTAAGCTGGCTTTAAAGAAGCCAGCTCAGGAACCCTTGAGAGCCTTCACTCTGTGCCAGAACTCAGCAAAAGCTGATTTTAGTCAAACCATGGTAAATATCTGTACCTATCTCAATGGTACTTGCAGTAGACAACCCGTGGTTTTCAAGCCACGCTTGGTATATCTCTATAGTTCAGAGGAAGTCATTCTTTGAAATAGCCTGCAGAACACCCGCTGTGTGACCTGGAGAACATGCTGACCGAAAGACCCTGGTCTTCTCAGGAGAGGGGACAAATGACCTTTGAACCAGTTATGAAATGGTGAGACCTAAGCACCCCCTATTACCTCATCTTTGCACAGGAATATATAAAACATTTAACTGATCGTTTGTGAGCTTAATATCTATTAAGTGTATATTCATATATTCCTTATTTTTCTGTCTTAAACACTGGTCCTATAGAGTTTTTAGAAAATACAATTTTCTGTAATGTGGCAAATCCATCACTATCAGATGACATTCCTAGTAACGTTGGGTTCCCAGACAATCGGGAAAGTTAGTAAGCTAACAAACAAAATGATAACATCTACCTACTTCAGTCACTACACTTTCTTGTCAAGCTAGAGCTTCATTACTACTGGTAATGGATTGAGAGCTAATTACACCAAATATAAAAAGATGACTACAGAAACAGCAACAAGAAATGCACTAAAGATATTTTAGATAGATTGATGTCTAAAACAAAGCAAGGCAGAATTTAGAAGACAGGGGAGGAACAAAGAGAAACAAACTTCTCTCAAAGGGCAATATTTGTTTGCTAGAAATGGTTGCTCTTGGAAACATCTAATTATAAATACTATGCTTGCCTATTCCTTTCCCAAGGTTCTAACCTTCAGGTTAAGGTGTGTTAAGTCAAACACACCTGCTAAATTATAGAAAAATTAGAACAAAAATTGTACATTGGTCATTTAGACTGTTCTGTTATCTCACACCTGGTGCCATTTCCAAAATCTACAAGTAGAGTCGGAAAAGATTTGAAAAAGTTGATTTCTTTAGTTAATTTGCACTTTTTAAAATTCTATCATGCTTTTTTTTTTCCTAAAAAAAGTGTCTGCAGAATATAAATAATGCAAGAAATACCACTCACTTCAGACTACAAAAGACCATATCACATTCCTCCCCTGGTATATATAAGAATATCTGCAGAACTTATTTCCCTGATCTCTTATCCCTAAATGTGAAATCAACAAAATATCTAAAGCAAGTCAAGGAATCCTGGAAGACCTATTACATTTAACAATATTTACCCGTATTGAGATCTATCGATATTTGTTGAAATCATCTTCAACAGCTCCTCTCACACAGGGTCTTGATCTAAGACATAATATTATTCTATAAATTACACATCTGTCCCTCCTGTGGGGATATTAGGGATACTGTCCCTAATATTGACTTTTTGTTGAATCTTGGCACTTACCTCTCCACAGTTAGTTAGAGCAATCATTCCTTAGCTCATCCTAACCAACCCCATTAATTTTGTTTCTAATCTAAAGGCACAATCAGCACAAGAGGCGGATTTTCAATATACTATTTTTAAAAGATCTGAAAAGTCACTGCAACAAATTTTGAAAGAAATAGAGGATATCAAACAGATAATTGCAAGCTAAGTTTTCACTTGGGTTGGTATTTAGGTCAGGCTATTTTGTCTATATCCCATCTCTATCGATCCTTTCATATTTCCAGTAATAACGGAGAGAAAGCAGTTACACACTTGAGCACAGCCTGCACCTTTCCTAGAGCTCATTACATCTAGAGATTGCCGGCAGAAAGCTGTTGCCTCTGGGATAAGTCAACCTATCCTTCTCAAACATTCTCAGGAATGCACTTCATGAATATATTTAATATCAGTAAGAACAAGCACACTGCAAGAAAGTTTAGCCATTTGTAGATTGTTACTTGCTTGTTCTTACTTGCTAATCAAAATGGGATTCATAATCTTCCAGGCACTACCAGTGAGTCACTTGGCTATCACACAGGTCTGCTTTTCTAAGATGTTTGTTTTTGTCATATGTTTACATATTTCTCATAGTCAGTAATGAAATTTATGTTAATCAATAAACATTTCAGCAAGAAGATGTATCATTTCAGTCTGCACTCTAATGAACAGATGTGAAAAATTACATGTGCCAGTAATGAAATAAATTTCCCTATTAAATGCTTAATCTCACTCCATTAATATTTGATTTGTAGCAATCATGAAATGTCACTACCATTAATTAAAATGATTCCCTGAGTAATGTCTTATACGCTAGCCAGCTAACCATTATTTCTGTATTCTTAGTTCTTAACTTTGCAAACTTTCACCAGTAAAAACTGCAGCCATTTCAAGATAGTGCTTTCTGCTTAGACAGCTTGGATGTTTCGAACTGCTGGAGTCACCTCCCTTTGCTGCACACCTCGGTGCTCTAGGCCTGTGCTGTGCTGGCACCGGGATGCCGGCTCCGGGGGCTGCAGTCAGGGCATCCCTGCTAGCCGGGCATTGCCTGAGGAACTCACTCCCTCTGCTGGTCTGCTGGGCCTCCTGCTTTCGTGGTTGACAATTTTAGCCCAGATTTACCAGACAGCTCTAACATGCAGTTATATCTTTCCGTACCTGTCCGATGTCCCACTATCTGGAAGCACGGTCAGTACTTCTGCTTTAGGCAAGATGATCTCATAGCTACATTTACAGAGGTTTCTGTTGAATGCATAAAAGTGGGAGCGCGCGCGTACTATTCAATGTAGCAAGGAGATTTCTGAGAAACAAATGAAAAAAAACAGTGTCAGAAAAAAAAAACACTTGATGCAAATAAAAGGATAGATAAGAACTGGAACACAAGAAAACTACTGTTGTGACAAGAGATATGAAAGGATGCAAAAGGGACAAAGATAATTTTTAAAATCTTTTATTGCAGAAAAATTACCCTAGCTAAAAAAGTATCCCGAAAAAAGTGCATAAAATACAGAGTTAGAAGAAGAAAGGTGAAGGAGTAAAAGAAGATGGAAAAGACAAAACAAAAGCAGATACCTAGAGCTGGTTTGAGCAGCTATCCCACCCATGCACTTTCTACACGGTGTTAGGAGAAGCTCCAGCACCCGGGAAGCGCAGGGCTGCGGCTGCGAAGCACAGCCCGCCCAGAGCAGGACGGCCCACGCCACCCCGCCTGCTGGAGGAAGGCCTTGAGTAGCTCCAAATGGAATTTTGCTCCCTTTCTTTTTTACTTTTTTTAAGTCACATTAAAAGGCTGCCAAACCACACACCCCATTTCTCAGGTCAGAAGACATATGAAGGTAGTTATAGACATGGGCCTGCTAATGACAGCTAGCTGCTCCTTCTCTTGGAGGCAAAAATAGCATCTTTGGTTGTTTTTGTCAATGATGTGACTCGTAACAGCCACGCCACATATACCACAGCCTGGGAAGATGCACGTGTCCCAGGAACACCCAGAAACAGGCAGCTGTGGCAGATGTGTTTACACGTGGCGACTAACCAGAAGCAGAAAAGCGAAGGGCAAGAGTGCCAGGAGGGACAACTCCAATCCATAAATCTCTCCAGCCTCCCTGGAGCTGTCCAAGCCCTAACCCAAGTAGGTTCTCACTGCCAAGCCGAGATGGGCAACGCGCCAGGTATGAAATGCGATTCTTTGACCCTCCGCTCAGCTTTCCTTGGCATGTTGCCTGCCTGGGAGAATGTGCAAAGAACACAAGACTTCCTGACATTAAGATTTTTTTATCTATCTATTTAGATACTTTCACTGACATTTTTCTCTAAGGTTTAAATAAATCTACACTTTCATTATAATACTAAAATATTTAGAAGTACATTTTCAATATAATAGCATTTTCTGGTTTTCTCCTTTTTGTTATTAATTACATTTTTTAAAATTCAACTTCATATATTCACTAATTGTACAGAGATTCTTGTAACAAAGTAAATTTGGTTGCAAAGCACTACCAGTTCGTATCCTCTAAGCTCACCTTACAACACAAAAGAAGAATGAAATATTGGTAGGAAATATAGATAGAGTTTACTATTCATTATTAAAATATAATAGCTTCTTATAATCCATATTATTCAGACTGCACATTAATTCACTATGATTTGTCAGTGTTATACTTCACATGAAATCACAGACTCTCTTAGAGTTTAACATTGTTAACATAGAAATCAACAGACTTTATTGTTTCTTTTATGTCATTTGTGTTTATGATCAAAAAATCCAATATGCAACAAAGCAAACTACTGAAACATACAATCACTATAGCAAGTATTTGGCACGTTCTGAAACACTGATACCATGGACCAAAAGATAAGGTATCTACTGAAGATCTGCAGTTAATGTAAAACTGTGGTTATGTGCCAACTGCGTACTTCACTGTCAGTGTTATACAGTGGCATCATTTAAGATTTCCACTCACAGGCTGGGGCTCTTTCACGCTCACCCCTGAAGACGTACAGAAGATAAAGCACCTTACCCAAGGATTTTCAAGCTGAGTAAATTAGGAGTGGATGTGGCAAGTAGGGAGAGACACATATACTATTATGTTGCAAAGATTATGCATTTTGCAGCCCTTCACTCAACCTTAAATATCTGCATGCAGCCTCCTAAAAATCAATTTGCTCTCTATGTATTCTAAAATAGAAATATCATATGACCAGAAAATGTTGTAGTATTTTTCATCACTTTATTTCAACTCATACTTTTATCATTCTGCCTGCAAAATGCCGTATAAAGCCCTGAGACTGCTACTGAATGTACAGAGCACCACTGACTTCGCTGAAATTCTGCTAGAACAGAGCTGTTCTTTAGCCGGCTGAAAACAGTAGGATCAAACCTACAAATGAACTTGTAACATCTATTTCTACCCATAAAACTTTACTGTTGAAGGTAACCTGGAAGCACCTTTCACATGGATGACAACTTGACAAAGACTATAAATCAGCTCTGTGTCTCAATATGGTAAATCCATCAGTCTCTTCCTTGGACTCTTCTCTTTGCACAGAGGATGTTCAATAAAATGGCTCCGATTCAGTGTTTAGCAGCTAATTCTCCCCTCTACGTCTTTCCTCTTCTCAATTAAGATCTGCTCTGAAGTTATATAGTGTATGATTACAATTTTGTATAAGCAAAATATTTCACATTTTAATCAGTCTTCTGTTGAAAATTAATGTCCTTCTCATGGCCTTTTTTTGGAACCACAAGAGAAGATAATGGAATGTAACACAAAGAAAGAACCTATAAAAATATCTATAAAAATATATTAACATCTTTGGAGTTTTTTTTGAGAGAGTGAACACTTAAGCCTAATTGCACACCAGCAACTACACAATGAGTAATTAAGAACCTAATTCTGTATCTCATGCAATGCATTATGCTTTATACTGCCATTGGTATCAGAGTTCAGAGGCCTTAAAAACTAAAATATTTAAGCAAATAAGAACAGCTACTTTTTGGCATCTCAGATTCACTTTGGTGCAAGAATTTGGTTAGGCCTTAGTTCATGGGCTAGTAAATCCCTAGTGCCATTTCAGATGCCCTCAGGTAGTGAGCCCAGCCTCCAGCTGTTGTATCTGCCAAGACCAGGGGGATGCAGGGATCTTAAACAGCATTAAAATTATACATTCGGTATCTGCAAGAAGTATTATGTCAAGTGTCCTTCTACTACCAGCCAGCTCCTACAGCACTTGCAGTTTATAGAAGCCTGTGCTGTGAAGCACTATGTTTTATAAATGTCTAAGTCTAGTGTCTTGCTCAAAAACCACAGCAACATAATTTCATCATGAGGCCAGCTGGAGGTGGGAATGCAACTAAACTATGCCCAGAGCCATAAAAGCGAGCGCTGCTTGGCAGTTAGTAGAACAAGAGCTTCTACTTGGAGAGTTCAGCTCTGGGACTATCTGGGTGCATGTTCCTACTATTCAGTTCTGGTAGAAGTGCTGTAACAGTGAAACACCCCTTAAATCTCAGTCTTTACTAACTCCAGGAGGTACAAGCTGCCCTCAATGACCACACTGAAGCAAGGAGTCTCCTTTCAACCCGTAACTAAATTTTTGACATCTGCAACAGTTACTTAAATGTGACCATCCACTGGGATAAACTAAAGTTTACATTTAGAGATTACAGATGGGTTCCTACAGCAAAAGGAGTCCCTTTAGATAGAGGTAGGTAACAGAGTTTTTTTTTAAATTGTAGTGCCGCTTTGTATTTATGATGCATGTTTCAACAAATGTATGACAAGAGAATTTTGATTTCTGTGAGATCTGGCAAAATCAGACATTGTATTTTAGTAATAGTTAAAAATATACATAATAGGACATGAGCATGGGAGATTCTTTTGACTACAGCAGAAGAATATTTGAACACAGTATCATGTTAAGATACATAGATAGAAAGATAAAGTTTAGAAAGATAGAAAGATCTTTAGAAAGATAAAGGTAGAAAGGTAGAAAGATAAAGTTGTATCTTTCCATTGTTTTTATTATGTTATCAAGATACCAGTCTCAAGTACAACATTTGTATTTGTGTTTTGCCAACGGGATATATAAATAATCAACATACTTTTCCAAAAAGTAAAGCTGGAAATTATTTTTAAATTATTTATTTCCTAAATTGAAAATGAGACCTGAATGAAAATATTCTTCTCTGAGTATAAAATATAACTTTTTCATTACATTTCATGAATATTTTAAATTATGTATCTTAACATGTACATACCTTTTTTCTTTAGAAAATACATTTCAGATGCTATTAATGTAGAAGTAAAAAGAATACAAACAACTGCAAAATCTGTGTTATCATTTATTCAAAAATGCTTGCCGTCCAATACAGCACTTAAAAGGGATACTTGGATCTGTTCTCACAGAGAATTACATTCAAGAAAAGAAAAAGGAAAGATTTTATTGCTGTCTTGGCAGTCACACAACTTGTTTATTCTCTATATATGTTCCCTATTTAATGTTTCTAAGATTATTAGATACACATTATTAGCAGGTACACATACACTTTTTATAACAGAAAAACAGTAGTTAAAAGCCAGATTGATTTAATGATCCTATAAAATCAAGAAAATTTTCAATAGGACAATTTATTTAATTTATTTGTACCTCAACTTTATGTAGGTAGTAGTAACAACCAAGTGAAAGAAACTTCCACTGCTTTCTACGTATTACTACTGAAAAAGTGAAACTGATAATTCTAGAACAGGAATGAATTCCAGACTGCTCTCATAAAGTAGAAAACACAACAACAAAACGATTTGCAAAGGCTCAATTTAGAAAATGGTAAAACAGCAGATGATGCTGGAGTCTCATGAAAACTGTAACTTCTCCAAAGAGAAATTACTCTACAGAGCTGTTTGGAGGGTTTGAATGACAACAGCATTAAAAAATATCATTTCTGAAGCATAAGAGATACTATATATATTTTTTCAAGCATTGATATGCTATTGCCTCTTATAGGACATGAAAATCAGAGCTAAGACACACACACAGATGCATTCGGTCAAAAGGAAACAAAGTACCACATAAATTACCTAAATCATCTTTTTTCCAAGGATTTTCAAAAGAATTAACTGGGATTATAACAACAGAGAACTGGAAAGACTTAAATCCCACCACCAGCTACTGAAATCTTCACATCATACAGCTGTACTTCATCTTCAGATTAGTTGATGTTTTCTCCTAACTGCTTTTCTTAGGAAGCTCTTCCCATCATCCTCCTACCTTGACATCTTAACCTCCTAATTTATACACTTAATTTCTTAATGGTCATTTTTTTTTTTTCTTATAGTCAGTATATTTTAGGCTAAATAAGGCTGTTGTAATCTCCAGTAATTTCCTCAATAGAGAAATTTTTACCTTCCCAACACTTGTTCTGTTGACTATGTAAGTAAAGTTCTTGTCTTCCCATAAGGCAGACTCTCTCAATTCTGATCATCCTCATATTATTATTACTTTACACCTGTTACAGTCCCAATTTCTTTCATGAAAATGGTTGACTACAACTATCTATTCCACAAAAAGCATTATTAGAGTGTCAACACTACCGTAGTTGTACTGTGAAGAGACCCAGAGCAGGTCACAATTTGCCTTTTGGGGGCTACATCACGGTACCAATGCACAATCTGTGTCCAATTAGCAAACTTCTAATATTGCTTCTCCATATCACCTCTATCTGATTAGTCCTCAACTAGTAGCAAAAAATCCTGTTAGTAGTCTCCAAGTACATAACTTCGCATATTATTAAGGCAAATTTCATTCCTTCTCCATTTCTCTAATGCCAGAGTCATCTAGTACTCTTTTGGTATTTTTTGCAAGTTCTAACTCAACATCACCTTGAACAGTTTTTATTCTTGCTCTATCCTCTTGTTCATATTCTTATTCCTTTTTCATTCCTTTTTCTTTTCATTTCCCTTGTAGGGGGATGTTTCTAAATCATTCCTGAGCTAACTATCCATTTAGGTCTGGCATTATTTCTGGAATTTTATTTTGCTTTGATATAAATTCCAGATAATTTTAAAAGAATTGATTTAAAGAAATTCTATACTTCCTCTCCAGGCAGATTCTTGAACAGTTCAGACTGGCCAAATTATTGGCATAGTTTCTTTAGGTCACTGAGCTGATTCTTCAAGTGAAGCGTTTTACGTGAGGACATATTTTTGTTTATCTTTCCATTTAATCTAAATGAAATCACTTAATCAAAAGTCCCAGTTGAAAGTTACATCTCTATCTTATCTCTAATGTGCCTATTATTTATCCACACTAAACAGCATAGATGTCTCTTCAGAGGTCGTATAGACATCACAGAATCACAGAATCATTAAGGTTGGAAAGGACCTCTAGAGATCATCTAGTTCAACCCTCCTACTCCAGCAGGGACACCCAGAGCACGGAGCACAGAGTGGCATCCAGGCAAGTTTGGAAGATCTCCAGAAAAGGAGATTCCACACCCTCTCTGGACAACCTGTTCCAGAGCTCTGTCACCCTCACTGCAAACAAGTTCTTCCTCATATGAAGGTGGAACTTCCTGTGTTACCCCCTGGCCTGTCACCAGCCACCATGGAGAAGAGCCTGGCCCCATCCTCCCTACAGTCACCCCTCAGGTACATGAACATGTTAATCAAATCTCCTCTCAGTCTTTTCTCCAGACCAAAGGCCTAGCTCACTTAGTCTTTCCTCATAAGATAGATGCTCCAGTCCCTTAATCATCTTTGTGACTCTCCACTGGACCCTCTCTAGAAGCTCCACATCCCTCTTGTCTTGGGGAGCCCAGAACTGCACCCAGTACTCCGGGAGCGGCCTCACCAGAGCTGAGCAGAGGGGCAGGATCCTCTCCCTCGACCTGCTGGCAACGCTCCTCCTGATGCAGCCAGGATCCCACTGGCCTTCTTGGCCACTAGGGCACATTGCTGCTTCATGGTTAATCTGTTGTCAACCAGGACTCCCATATCCTTCTCCACAGGGCTGCTTTCCAGCAGGTCAACCCCTGATCTGTACTGGTGCCTGGTTCCTGCCCAGGTGTAGGACTCTTCAGGTCTCTCTGAATGGCAGTGTGTCAGCCACTTCTCCCAGTTTGCTGTCATCTGCAAACTTGCTGAGGGTGCACTCAGTGCCCTCAAACAAATTCATCAGTGGATGAACAAGTAGAACAGCACTGGGCTCACAGATTAATGGGTGTCCAGTTTGCCTAAATAATCCCTAACTCAATCCTCCTCAACCAGCAGAAAGTCCTCCTCTCTTCTGGTTCTCTCTCTTCTTTCCGGGCTCTGTAGTTCATGGGGACTGGCCTTAGCGTAAAGACTGAAGCAAAGAAGGCATTTAGTAACTCTGCCTTTTCTGCATCCTCCGCCACCAACATATCCTTCCCATTCAGCATCTAACATTTTTCCTAGTCTTCCTCTTGCTGCTGATGTATTTGCAGAAGCCCTTCCTTTTGTCCCTGACATCCTCCACTAACTCTAATTCAAAGCGGGCCTTGGCCTTCCTTGTTGCATCCCTGCATTTTCTGATAATGTTCCTATATTCTTCCCATGTAGCCTGGCCCTTCTTCCACATTATGTACATGTCCTTTTTCTCATTGAGTTTACCCAAGAGCTCCTTGCCCATCCACGCAGATCTCCTACTTGCCTTGCTTGACTTCTTTCTTATAGGAATGCACTGATCCTGAGCTTGGAGAAAGTGGTGCTTGAATAGTAGCCAACTCTCCTGAACTCCCTTTCCTTTTAGGACCCTTGCCCTGGGGAGACGTATTTTTATGTCTGCTTAATCCAAACACTTAAGGTGGCCCCTGAAGATCTCTGAACTTTCCATTCCCATGTGGGCGAGGGCATGTTCTGTTCCATCCCTCCATCCCCATACATCATAAATTCTTTGAAGTTGTGCCATTGCAAAGCAAAAGACAAAAGTGCTCTTGTTTTTATGAGGAAACTAGTATGCTCTAACAGGTTATAAGAAATCTGCCGATGAAAAGAAATGACCTTCGGTCTATTTTCTACATGAGTGATTTGTAGGGTGTAGTTTCTAACAGATGGTATACAGAACACAAACTAATAAAATTCACTGACCTTACCAGTTTGCAGTATATGTCTTCTTCATAAGCATTTTCTGTTCTCTAGCTCAAGGTACCTCCTTGGTCAGCAGGATTCTGAAGTATTGAGAGGATCCCTACATCTCGCACAGTTCTGAATTCCATTTCAGAGAACAAGCAACTACAAGTTAAGATAAAAAGTATTAAGAATTACTTATTAGATCTAGTCCCAAATGACTAAAACAATTAAAAAAAAAAAAGAAAAAGGTTACTCAAATTCTCACATATCTTCTAACCACACACAGCAAGATTAGACCAATCTAATTGTTCTTTGAAAAAAAAAGAACCGAAACAAATGATTTGCTAAATGATGATTTTCTGTATAAGCTTTAGATTTTTTACAGGACTATAACTAGTTTAATGAATCAGATTTGGAACCTTAACTGCAAATGTATATTCATTAGTTTCCAGGGAAAGGGGGAAAAGAACATTTCTTGGAATCTACTTGTTATAGAAAAAGTTATTTAAGAATAAGTCAAACTGCCAATCAGAAGTTTGTTTTTCAAAAGATAATTAAATGCAAGGTGATGATGATATTCATATATTGATATGTTATGCTTAAGGGTATTGTAACACCCAGTGGCACTAAAGTTTTTCCAACAATGAATCCCAATGGTGAAGGGTGAAACCAGTCACTGTTGTTTACTGGGTTTCTATCAATATAGTGCTACTCAATTATTAAAATTGCTCATTTAAAAAAAAAAAAAAAGGTAATGCAACAGTAAGCATATTCCTGTGCATTTCAAGCATGAGCCAGCAGGTCTGTCTGACAGCAATGACTTTTTCAATCATTTCTCTTTATGTCCCCCTTAGCCATTATCTAAAATATGGTGCCCCAGCACAGAAGATTAAATAATAAACATCCAGGTCTTGGAGACAACCCCAGCTGACTAGGACAGTCTAATGGCTGAAAAGATCAAGGATTACAGAAAAAGTTCATGTCTGTAGTATTCATTGGTCCATTATTAAACAACCAGAGAAAAGTAATTTCTTCTATTGCAGATGTATTTTAATAAAGAAGTCAGTCTCCAAGAACAAAAGACAGGTCATTCAGGTTCCTAAATATCTAACTTTTTTTTTTCTAGCTTCATCATCGCTGCTGGCACGGAAGAACTACTGGCAATAGCATTATTTGTTGGAAACCAGTGGACAGGTCTGGGCCACAAACACTGTCTGTACTGTATGTCCACGCACAAAATCTCTAGACCACCATGGTGTTCAATAATTTACTGCATATAGTTTTCACTGCAGCCATCTGCTAGCCCATCCTTGCATCAGAGACCATCCCTCTTTCTGCCTTACCCTCTGAAAGCTCGGCACTGCACCTCGGACTGCCCACCACGGATCCAAGGGCCACTCCAGTGAAGAGCACGGCATACATAGCCTGCTTGGTTGTTAACAGAGGCCATCACGTATCCCAGTGCCACAGTGCAAGCAGGAGCCGCTCACATTCTCAGCAGCCGTTTTGCCCTCTCTAGCCTTGGGCAGGACGGCTGCAGCCCTGCACGCTTCCCGAGGCACACAACCTCTCCCTGCAGGGCGGCACATTCCTCTTGCTCAACAAAATCACATATGCTGCACAAAACTCTCAAGATATAAACTCATAAAAGCCACCAGTATCAAGGGTTTTTTCTCCCTCGTTCCCTTTGCAGTTTCTGTGACACACTTCCTACTGTGCCTTTCATTTATTTCCCCCAGCACCACTTTCGCTGATGCTTCTCCTTAAGCATGGGATGCCATTAAGCCCCAGCAGTACAATTCTACATCTTCCTTGAGAGGAATAAAATCGATACAGTTACATGGCAAAATTTTTAAAGAAAAATAGCTCACTGCTCAAATATTTCCAGTACCCTTACATCTCAGAAGGTCAGGCCCTGAAAGAGCAGCTAATCATATTAACCTGTCTTTTATTTATTCCTTTCCTACTTATTTCCCTATTTTGCTTGTTTTGCATACCTTTACCAATAAAGGCTGCTATGAAATGTTCTATAATCTGTAACTATTTGTCACTGATGCACTTGGTTTAGAACTGAACATGCTGCTGTATCTTATCAAACGTTCTTCCAAAACAACCGTCTCTCTCCTCTACGTACGATCACTATTCAGGCACGGCAGAGACGAGCTAAGGCTAACTCCTGCGGGCGTCCGGCCCGCACGCATCGCCACGCAAACCTGCTTTACGAAGCGGGCAGCGGCAGTCGTCAGGAGCACATCGCACCACCACGCGGAGCCCTCGAAGGGCTGTCAGGGTCCTCTTCTCAAAAGTACAAACATAAATGGGAAGATAGAAGAGTCATTTGGCACAGCTTCAATTACGCTTTTTAAAAGCTGGAGAAAACTCTACAGCTAAACTTGTAGTGTTTAAGCACAAAACTGACCAACTGTTATCTTTAATTTCAATGATTATTTACAAACAACTATTGAAACCCCTAACCTTCTGATGGAGTGCTACCATCCTGCTCTTTCGAACGCTTGTCCAAAGTGGACAGAGGCTCGTCCCGACCTCGGGGAGACGCACACCAGGGCTCAGCAGGTCACCTGTTGCCGGCAGGGCGGGCCCGCTCTCCCAGCCGGGCTCATCCGCAGCCCCGCACTCGCGCGCTGCCCCCGCACGCGG
This sequence comes from Crypturellus undulatus, assembly GCA_013389825.1. Taxonomy (NCBI): domain Eukaryota; kingdom Metazoa; phylum Chordata; class Aves; order Tinamiformes; family Tinamidae; genus Crypturellus; species Crypturellus undulatus. The sequence continues at coordinate 29,704 of VWPW01002640.1, read as the reverse complement.
GCGGGCGGCCGCTCCCCCCGCCCCACATCGTGGTACCGCCTGCCCCGCATGCCACGAGCGCGGCCCGCGCCTGGGCGGCGCCATTTCGCCTTTCCCCCGGGGAGGATCGCGCTGTCTCCCCCGCCTCCCCGCTGATGCCTGGGGGCGCCCGTGGGGCCGTTGCCCGCGGCGC
>VWPW01002640.1:0-29046 GCA_013389825.1 Crypturellus undulatus | reverse complement strand
CGTCGTCCTTGGTGGCGGGCGGCGGCGCCGGGGAGGGTGGCGCTTCGCTGCGTGTCCTCGCGCGCGCTGGCGCGCCGGGTCCTCGCCAGGGCAGCGTGGACACCTCCTCGCTGGGTCTCGCCGACCTGTTGGCGCTGCAGCGCGCAGGAGAGCTGTGTTGCGCGTCCTCCGTGTGCCCGGCTCCGATTACCCTCGGAGCCTGCAGGGACGGGCCGCGCGCTGCGCGGCGAGCAGTGTCATCCGGGAGCCACCAGCCCTGATGGCCTGGCGGCCCATCGTCATCATCATAATCGTCTGAAAGCTGCTCCCCGCTAGCTGGAAGGGCAGAACAGAAGAGGGGTCATAGTCCAGCCCGCGCTGGCGTGGGAGCAGGCGTGTGGCCTTTTACTCATCTGAGTCCTTTGCTCCTCTGGCCTGCAGAAGGCAGTTCTTTAAACCGTTTTTTTTTTTTCCTGCCACCCCATGAAAGTGTCATTTTATTTCAGACTTTGAGAAGTGCAGGTGAAATGTTCTTTTAGTGGTGTCTCCCTGAGGAAAAACAGTCGGTAGATGAGAAGCTGGCAGACTGTGTTTGCATGTGTCTTAATGGCTTCCATGATAACTTTTCAGGGAATGAAGTATCAGGTTGTTTTGTTTTGGGAGCAGGTCCAGACCTGTACTGGCAAGTCGCCTGCTTAATTCAGCAGTGCCACCCATCTATCATTTCTTCAAAGCTCCCAGTGACTAAAGCAGAGCTTCCAGTGTCCTTGTTTCTTGCTGTACCTAATTACTGTTGCCACCTTGGTGGCTGCAGTGTGCGCAGTGGTCATGGATGACTTGAACTAAGAAGCACTGAGAACCACTTGTTTTGCTTTATGTCTTTATCTGTTTTTATGCTTTTGGAGGGGAGGAAGGACCCAGTCAAAGAGAAATTCTGGACTGGGCTTTCAGCAGAAATAGATTTTTATGTTTTGTCCTTCGCTTTGTGCACTTAAAAACTTTTCTTGTGCTTTACCTTGTGTTTTCTAGCAATTCCTTTTGACAAGAAATGAACAAAGCTAAATGCACTATACAGTTTGGACTACAAAAGGAACTTCAGTGTAAATATCAAAGGAGCTAGCTTACAAACAGACAAACAGCCTCCCACTGGCAGAGGGTATCCAAAGGGAAACACTGCCATTCAAGAGATGAATAAACAGGAAGCTGAATTGTTTTGCTGGTTGCAGTGTCTTAACACTTCATCATTCACCTATGTCACAGGGTGCTCCAATAGATTTTTGTGGTGCTGTTCTTAGACTTTCCAGATAAAGGAGCAGTAGAGGAACTGTCATCCCTGCTTCATTTTCCCATAATTTGGGGGGCATGTCAAGGAGCACGTATGAATGAGAAACCCACAAAGATCTCATGCAGAAATTGCTTATTGAAGTTATTTGCCATTAGAAAATTGTTTTTTAATCTTCCGACCTTTCCCGTCCTTACAGATATAAAAAGCAACTTTCTCAAAAGTGAATTCTGGTGAATTTTGTGTTAGGTTTGACCCTTATAAGGCATTTCCGCCTTCCCCCCTTTTGTTGTTGAATCGGTGTTATGTTGTTCACCTACTTAGTGACATCATACTGGGATATATATCTATCCAGGCTACTCAGTGCTAGTAATAATTCAAGTTCTCTATACAGATTTGAAAACTGTTGTGGAAGAACATTACACTTGTAATGGTGTAAGACTTGTAATGGTGTAAGAGTTCACAATCGCAGTGACAGCTGAAGATCAAAAAAGCCTCATCTGTGAGGAAAGATCAGAAGAATTGCATTTATTTGGCCCAAAGACAAGTTTGAAGGGGAGCCAATACATAAGCACTTCAAATTATAAAATGTGCTCGAGTATAACAGAGACATTTTATTCTCCTTATTCAAGGTGGATAAGGGAAAGAGTAAGCCTTAAGTTGCAAGAAAATTCAGGCTGCATGTTAAGGAGAAAAGTTATAATGCTAAAGATAACAAGGTATTGAAGTCATTGGAGAAGGATGTGGAATATCCATTGAAGGCCTGTAAGAGAAGGTCAGATAAATGTTTTTCAGGAACAAGGACTGAGGTCTCTAACTTGGGAAGGAATAATTAGGACCCTCTTCTGCTAGCTTTTCTGGGACTGAATCACAGAAAAAGGTTTTGAGGACACAAAAGGGTGTGAGGGTGACAAAGCCCTGGAACAGGCTGCCCAGAGAGGGTGTGGAGTCTCATTCTCTGGAGATCTTCCAAACCCACCTGGATGCCACCCTGTGCCATGTGCTCTGGGTGTCCCTGCTGGAGCAGGGGGGTTGGACTAGATGATCTCTAGAGGTCCCTTCTAACCTTAACGATTCTGTGAAAACAGAGAGACGGAGAGGGACCTAGACTTTCTGACACTCAAATATGTCTACAAGCTGTTTTGGAGGTAAACATGAGCTCACGGGCCAACTGGTCTGGAACCAGTTCAGCTACAACGAATGTGGTCCTGTGCCAAGCTAAAAAGAGCAGCTGAGGGCAACACACCCTAGTTCTGTGTGCCTGACTCTCAAAGTGTAATCTGTAGCCTTGATGGTGGTATTTTTGCTGAAAGACAAGGCAAGGTGAGAACAAGAGGCCTTTTAATAGTTTAAAATGCAAACAGGATAAATAAAAACTTATTAAAATGTATCCAGAACACTGTGTTTAAATTTTATTTAGTGTTTGTGTGCTTTTTAGTTACTCTTGTGCAGATGAAAATAAGAATGGTCATACAACAAATCAGAATTTGCTGTTTTCAGATGTGGCATGTGTAAAAACATCTGTAATGTGTTAATGTGCAATGGTAGTGTTCCTTTGTAAGAACTGCAGAGAGGCACAAATGTGCAGAATTGTAATAGATAGACAAGAATTTCCTCTTTTAAATTCCACTAGGCCAGAGCATATCAACCTCCTGTAACACCATGTTGTGGATTACCTGTGCTTTATGAGGCTTTTTAAATATATAATTACGATCAGCAGTCCTAGTTATAAAAAATACAACCTATGCTATGTAGATTATTTTGTATTTTGCTTTCTTTTCTTATATTTTCCTGTAAAACAGTGATTGCTTGCTGAACAGTGTTTAGATAGGGAGAAGTTTGCATCAATTCAGATGTCGCTGATAACTTGACATCAGTTAGTCAAACTGCTGTGCAGGTAGTCTAGATTGAGGATCTCAAGTATTTTTGTCAGTGAAAAGTAAATAAAAGTGTAGCTGTTAAATGGATTGGAGAATCAGGCATTTAGAGTGTGGAAGAGTACAAATTCTCTAAATACTCATTTTTTATGGCACAGCTTCCTTGACAGTTAGTATTGTACACTTCAGCAGTCCGAGTATGCGTAACTATAGCATAATATTTGATTTGAGTGTGTAAATGTAAAAGGTTTCTTTGTGTATAGCTAGCACAAGGGGATAAAAACAGAAGCTGTTAGAAAGAAGAACATTGGAAAAAGCTTGCAAGAATGTCAAGCCTTTGGACACAATTTAGAATAGACCAAAATGACATCAGGCCGTAGTAAGGGGCAAACAGGAAAACAGCTCTCCTGTCCTTCTGGCATTTTCTTAAGTTATGTCTCTGTTTTACACATATGATAATTCAAGTCTGTGAAAAACCGTGTTGAGCTTCTCAGCAGTTGCACTATGCCTCCCACACAAAATAGTTTAAGGGAACAAGCTTCCAGATATACACTGAGAAAACAGACCTTTTTTTATTATTTTCATTTTTTTCCTTTTTTTTATTTTCTGCTTTCTCTGCAGGCTTGCAGTTTCATTAGATGGCATCAGATATATGCATATTTAAGGTATTTTATAATCTGGATTTAATTTCATGGACATATTCTGGGAAGTGATATTGTTTGGCAAAGGGGATATAAATTGGGAAAGTAAGACTTGTGTAAACATGTAGGAAGCTAGTCTGTTTCTAGATTTGGAGGGGTTGTATTTTCTAATTCTGTACTTAAATTAGAAATAAAGCAGCCGCTTCTTATTGCTGTTTAGAAAGTTTTGGGTAGTGTCCTATACAAGATCAGAAACTTATTGCTTATAATATAAATAAAGTATTAATGTTCTCTATAGTGAAGATAAACTACTGATAGACATGGGGGTTGCGAAAGGAAAGTGTGTGTGGATTTAAAAGGTGACTTGAGCTGTGTGTTTTTGTGGTCTCTACACGTAGGCATGCAGATCTGAGGAATCACAGGTGGAAATGAGTGATGGAGACTGATGCACTACGTTGCTGGAAATGTAGAAAATACATAGCAAGTTCTGCTTGCCTTTTAAAATGTCATGGAAAAGAACCATCTAAAGTAAGTATGGAGTCTGAAGGGGGGTGTAGCTTTTTGGTTTTAAATATAGGAGTGTTGTATGTACTTTCACATAGTAATTTACCTCTTGAGGAGACAAATACTAATCCTATGGATAGATCAGACCTATTAGACTCTTTCCAAAATATGTCAATATGATAGTCGATACATCTTTTTATGCTGAATCAAAGGTAAAAAAAGGAAATAGACTTGGATGTGATCTGGTTTGTTTGTTTGTTTGTTTTTTTAAAAGATGAGAAACCATACCAATAGAACTAGAAACAAATAAAGATTTTTAAGAGTCTTTATAATTAGTATTAGTAGTCCCTATTTATTCACCTGTATGTATTTAATTTAGCATTCAGAAATCAATGTTTTCAATGCAGATGTTTGCAGTATAGCAAGACATACTCGGGCCTGGTATGTCTGAAACAGAGTTCTCTATATTCTACCAACCAATCCACATCATGGCTGAGAAGGGGGGAAATATTTTAAACATAGGAAACAAATAACTGTCTTAATTTTACTACTTCTTCAAGGATGTTTTCACTAATTTTATATTCATAGCTGACATGCACATAAGTCTGCATATAGCTGACATAAGTCAAAATTATGGGCAGTAATATCAGAAATGAAGCCCCTTTGGGTAGAAAGTAATTTCCTTATCCAAGAACTGGCAAATTATCTTCTATTTTTTTCTTTAATGCTCCTCAGAATGCTTAAAGATGTCATCTGCCTGCAGCATTTGGGACACTTGTATGCATCAGTTTCTGTTGATTAGCTTCACAAATTAATGGCTTGTTTCCTGAATATGCATTTATACTTATCAAATGCATTTATCTCGTTTTTTAAAATCTTTTTTTTCTTGGCAGTGTGAAGGAGTGAAAGAAAACATATCTTTTTGCCTTAAAAGCAGTGTATTTTTGCATGGTTTGTGTTTGGGGCAGATGGGGAGATGTTGGGGATAATTTCCACTCTTTTGTGGTAAAAGTAGTGGTGAACTTTGTATGTTTGTCTGTTATATGGGTGCCTATGGCAGGACCAGGTACTCTCATTTACCATTGGAGATTAACCTTCATTGTGCACACAACCAGAAAACTTCCTTTCGGGTTCATGTAAATAGCAGATAAATAAACATAAGTTAGCATGTTTTCTGAGGCACTGGATAGTAAATATTCTACAAAGATTAGAAGAGTAATATTTTCACTTTGTTAGCAACTGTGTTCTTTCCATGCTGAATTTGGTATGAGATAAAACACAACACAAGCATAGCAAACAAATATACCTGGGTATTTTAATTCTGCAGCTATTTTTTTTAATTGAAGAATTTTTAAACACTCCTGTCTTCCATATGCAGATCAGTTTTCACATCTCAGCATAATACGACTGTTATTCCCATGAGCTTTGCAACACAGAATGCAGATTCTTTTTTTCTTTGTAACTTTTAACATCTGGTTTAAAAACTTTTTTACTCTGCAGAGATTTTCTTATAGCTTAGCAGTGTTATAATTGTATTGTCATTCTAAATTATATATAATACATATTTAAATTCATTTTACGCTAAAATATTTTTATATAATTGTACTTACTTTAGCTATATTTATTTAGTTTGTGAAATGCTACAGTTTGGAAGCTCAGCTAAAATCCAACATTATTCTTATAAATAGTTTTGAAACCTTGCTTCTCTCTGCAGTTGGTCACATAGTTGAAATAAAAACTGAACAAAACTTACTGAAAGTCTTTGACTTTTCAGCTAGTTTAAACTACCAAGTCTTTTTGGAAAATGAATTTGAAACTCTTTGTAAAATTATTCTTTGATACTGAATATCATTTTGAAATGAACTTTGTCCTGTCTTCACAGGAAGACTGATGATTGTGAGATGGGTTTCCTCATGCAGTTGGAAGATCAACCATTGCATCTTTCTGTACTTATAAAACAAAAATACCTCCCTCTCGGAGTCTGCCCATTGTCCTTTAATTCAGAAATAGAGTAATACTGACAGCATCTACTTTATTTTTTGCTTAGAGTATGCACAGCATCTTTTGAATTTTATCAGTTGTTATGAAAACACTTGCTGAGTTTGGGTAGCTAAATTCTGGCTATATTCAAAGAAAAAGCATATGTGCATGTTGAATATCCATACAATATTTCTGTATTTTACAGACACCTCAGCTGTCAGCTGCTGCTCAGGAAACTTGCAGTGTATGGCATGTGAACTCACAAGCCATTCCAGAGTGGGTAAAATGCGTTATTGAAAAGGTAATTTTTTAAAAAAACTTGCATCTTTATTATTCAGTAAATTATGAAGTAAGAACAAGTACCAAGGGCACTTTTCCAGTGAGGTCTACATATCATATATAGACATTTTATTGAGTGAAGTTTCATTTCATTCATTTCTATCTATTACTGTTTACGGAGGGTTTGCTTTTTTTCCGTTCCTCTTAAACATTTTTTTCTATATACAGAAAACCCAGAAGTGGAATATTCTGTTCTTGGCCATTTATGCATGGATATTTACTGTTGTCAAACTAACACAGGATACCTCTCTTTATTTTATCAAATATTCAAATTTATATTGAAGTGTTTGTGTTTTGGCCTGTCTTAATCATTGTGTCTTGTAGTACTTATGTTCATCCTAATGAAGGATGGTAAGGAGCCAGTTTCTCAAAAAAATGGACTGAGTGTTTATTAGAGATCATTTGATGGAACATAATGTGATGTCTGTCTCTTAAATCACTTGTGCTATTTTGTCATGTAAATAGAAAAACGTATTCCTGCATAATAAGCCGTATCACTTTTGAGTTGTATCTGGCTACTTGAAGTTACAGAGCAGCTCACAACTTTGTTGTTGCAATGATTGCTTCACTGCAGTTCAATATTTAACTTACTAAGGGTCGAGAAGCTGATGTTATTGCATGGATTTAGGAAGCAGAAATAGTAATAGCTTTTTGCTGTAAGTTTTTTTCTGCTCAGTCTTACCTGATTTTGGGAGTCACATGCAACCTGCATTCTTTAAATTAGTTAAACTCTTGAAACTTTTGCTCTCTCAGACTTCAGCATTGCATGGCAAAATAGTGTATCTGTTTCACAAACATTTTTGGGAAAAAAAGCTTTGAGCAGCGAGGAGATATTTTTCTGCTGAGTTTCCTCATCTTGAATATCTCATAAAGAAGACCCATATTTTGGTTTTTACTTCATGATCTGTCTTATTGCAGCTGATTTCACATATTTCACTGTTACCTGTTGCTGTCCAGCCTTCTGGTATTTACAAGCCTAGAGATACAACTTGGAGATCTGGAAAATAAGGAAATGGTAGACCATGATTATGTGGAAAAGGCCCAAAATACTTGCTCAGGATTACAGAGGAGCAGTGTTCCTCGGATCCGGTGGCAGAGACAGAGAATTCAATTCTTTATGAAAGCCTTCAGCTCTCTTAGCCCTGATTTTGTCCTTTCACATCCTGGAAACTTGTCTCATTCCCTTCTGACTTCCGTCGTAGAAAGGTCCTCTAAGTTTATGGATAAATGTGTGGGCTTTTTACACTTTTTTTTATCGACATCTGAATAATTTTGTGATTATGTGTTATTTCCTCCTGTATTTCTTCTGAATCAAAGGCTAAATCATTTTACATAAGCACAAAGTCTATTTGCAGGCAGTAACAACCTACTGCTTCCTGACCGGTTCTTTTTTACCATCTGTCCCTGTTCTTAACCAATCTCATTTGATTTTATATGCACTTCAGCATATAGAAGTTCTTAAATTGGCCAACTCTTCCCTTCTTTGTGTTTTTATGCAACCTACCATGAAACTGTGTCCCCTCATCCCTTGTTGATTTTCCTCCTACCACCTCCTCCACAGTTAGGCTGTTGCCTCTTTTACTGAGTCAGTACTTCCACAGTCTGCTTCCAAATTCATGTTAAATCAGCACTGGACTCTTTTGTGTTGCACCTCATCTCCTAGTCTCTGAGCACATAGGGCAGAAAAATCTTTTTTCTTCCATTTCTTTTCTTTCTTTCCTGGCTTTACAAGGCTCCTTACCATCTTGCCTGACTTTCATGGCTCATTTCTCCCCAGGATTTGGAAATCCAAGATAACTATTTCTCAGTGCCAGTGTGCCAACAAGACTCATTGAAGGTGCTAGGGAAATGGAATGTGGAAACTCATAGTAAATCTCTGGAACGACTTGGTAGTTTTGGGGAGTTTTCAGCCTCACAAATTCTGAGAGGAATTGTGCATGTTCAAGGAATTTTCAGAGATCTTAAAGTCTTCAGGAAGCTTTACTGAGCATATGTAAACTGAGATTTTTTGTCTTCTAGACTAGTAATATGTTCAAACAGAATCTCACAGGAGCAGTAAAAGACACATCTCTTATTTTTTATGAAATTTCAAACTTCTAACAAAATGCAGGAGTAAATTTCTCAAGGAAGATTTTTCAGAAGTTTTTCTAGTGCTATCTTTTTTTAGCACACAATCCTGTTCAGAAACTACAATTTTCTGAAGCATTCCCTTAGATGTGCATCAGGAATGGTAACATCTTCTCAATCTAACTTGCAAAGAGAAAGACAACTAGAAGCAATGCTTAACTAGAAATGTTGGGCGGTATCTGTTGGACGACAGGTTGACCATGAGGCAGCAGGGTGCCCTCATGGCCAAGAAGGCCAATGGCATCCTGGGATGCATTAAGAGGAGCGTCTCCAGCAGGTCGAGGGAGGTGATCCTGCCCCTCTACTCAGCCCTGGTGAGGCCACATCTGGAGTACTGTGTCCTGTGTATTCTGGGCCTCCCAGTACAAGAGAGATGTGGAGCTGCTGGAGAGAGTCCAGCACAGGGCCACATGGACCCTGTGCCACACAGGCAAGTGTCCTTGCTTGTGCATGGAAGTTAGACTAGATAATCTCTAGAGGTCCCTTCCAACCATAGCTGAATTTCACTTACAACTCTAGACACACAAGTGATGTGTGACCAGAGATGATAGTGTTTTTTCTCATGTTTGCTTTGATCCTGCAAACACTTGCATAACTTTATTCCTTACAAATGTTTCAGCTTAACAGACTACATTTATTTTTAAAATTGCATGTGCAAGTGTGCGTTTATAAATCTGTGGTAAATTTCTCATTTGAAAAACTAGCTTTAGAATTAAAGCTTACAAATTGCAAATAATAAAAATAATTGTCTCCTTAAGCATACAAAAAAAAATTTGTAATGGGTCATGTCGTTATGCTACGTACACCAAAATACATTAAGTACCATTTAAAGTAATGTTGGGCAAGCAAAGCAAAAGCTCATCTTGTGAGAAATCTTTCCACTGTATTTAGTATTCAAGAGATGTACCAGCAGTCAGAAAACTCGAGTGAGAAACTGTGCCTGCCAGTTCCAGATTAACAGGGTAAATTGATTTGTTTTAAAGGATCTTATATTTTCATTAGTTAAGCAAATGTAGACAAATTTTTAAAATATTTTGAAGCCTCTGCATTTTGAAACATGTGAGTTTTTTTCTGGTTTCATTAGTTATTATTTCAGCAAGCAGTGTTTTTAAGAAAACATTATTTATAGTGGATTTTCTTTTTTTTTTTCTTTTCCTCTGGGCAGTCTCTTTTTATGTGTTTAAAATGGTTTACTTTTGTTTCTCATTAAAGGAGAAAAGTAAAGCTAGTAATGGCTTCTTAATCATTCATTTACAATGAGTCTGTTGTTCTTTTTTCTTTTCTTGCTAATAGGCACAGTGGACAACTGGAAAACTGCACTGTCCCTTCTGTGAGGCCCGCTTAGGGGGCTTTAACTTTGTTTGCAACACAAAGTGCTCCTGTGGACAGTCTGTAAATATACATTTCTGCAAGAGTCGGACTGACTATCAGGCAGCTTTTGCTGTTAAAGTGGCAAAACCATCAGCAAAACGCTTGACACTCTGCAAAATTCAATCTGATATTAACACGGATCCCCACCACAAAGTGGTACCTGCTGTACTGGAAATCAAAAATCAAGAGTTTTTATACATGGCCAGAAATAATAATGATAGTGGAAGACTAACAGAAGCACTTTGTCTGGAAGTAAGATCACCCAGTTTTGAGATGAAGAGTAAAAGGCTTCCCTTAGATGCCTTAAAGCAAAGACAAAATCCTTCTGCTGCCTGGTCTGTGAATGGTGCGTGTACTGTAAAAGATTTGCACAGAAGATCACGCAGTTTGGATTTAAATGTCAGAGAAAGTCTTGTTTTGTTGCCTGCTTTATATGGAACTTCTAGTGTGGGAACTATTTGCTGTGGCCAAAATGAAAATCCATGTGTTTACACAAGATATGACTTGCAACTAGGGCCCAGTCAGAAAAGGGAGACTGCTTTTCAGGACCAGTATAGTTCAAATGCTGATGAACTACGGAAAAGGTTTCAAGTTACCTCCTTTAATGCATTAGTACATAGAGAAATAGAAAGTGAATGTGATTTTGAAGCTACTGGGCAATATTCTGGGAGTGTCATTGCAGATCAGTCACCTTTTGCAATGAACTCTTCTTCATCTACAAGTGCTGTAGAAGAGGAACAGCATGTGGCACCTGTTAGTCCTGTGCAACCTGCAAATATTTCCTTAAACCAAAAGCTGAGCAAGAGAGAAAGAAACAAGTTGAAAAGCTTAAGGAGAAAACAAAGAAGGCGAGAACGGTGGCTACAGAAGCAGGTAGGTGTTTAAAATGAATTATGTTTGTAAAGTTGCTTTTCTAAGTTGTGCTGACTTTTTTTTCCTCTGTCTTTTAATACTGATACTGGCTAGGTTTAGGTATCCTGCAAACAAGCATTCTTGATTTCTTAGTACATCAAGCTTTTTTAATTCTACCTAATCATTTCTTTCTCTGTAGAACTACAGAATTACATGTAGAATCGTGATGAGTTAAGATAAGATATGAGTTAAGATAAGTTTCTGTCAGACTTGTTGCTTTGTAATGTTAAAATAAACTTGAAGTGGGAAGAAATACTGTAAAACTTAATCAGTAGGATCAAAGGAAACCGGAACATTTGTGTGTTCTAAATGGGAAACACTAGCATTCAGGATTTCCTCAGCCCTAAGTAATGTTTTGGGGTAGCTTTATGCAAATGTTGTTTTTATAAGATGTTTATATTATTTGTCATAACAGAAATATTTTTATTTGAATAATGAGTTGATGTTTGTTGTTAATAGTATGTCTTTAGTAGCTAAATATTTTGTATACAAATATAACAAAAGTGTTAAACATCCATATCACATATATTTATTGTTAACTTGTTGAAGCCATCTAAATAGGAATAGTACTAAAAACCATGGATTGTCATGAGATTTGGGTTTGGGGGAGGGAAGAAGAGGACTAAAGTGGCCGGGAATGTATCTTATAATGAATAACACAGTTATCGTGTACTCAGAGGAAATTTAGAAAGACGAACAAAACGCCTGTCTTCAAAAGCAAAGTTCTCATAAAATTCATGCCATAAAGGAGTACATGGTAAGGCAGAGCGTACGTATGAAGTAATTCACACTGCAAAAGTAGCATCTCCTTCAGAAATCATTCCTGTTTTAGTTGACATGTCATTGTTACAGGCTTAAAATACTCCATAGCTACAGTACAGTCACATGCAAAGCTTCTGTAAACAATAGCTCACAGATTTTGTGTGTGTGTGACTTCTTTACATTTTTTAGCAATATGATTTAGTACTTAGGCCTTATCTAAAAACTGCCAAGATATTTCAATTGACAATGTCTGAGTAAGATGCTATATTGTTTTCATTGGTTTGCATTTAAAACAATGTGCTTTCTAGAAATAATAATTACCATATGGAGTTGCTTTGACCCGTTGTATATAAATCTTTTTCTCTGCATTCTCTCCTACTATTCAACTGTCTTCATACTGTTTCACTCTGCTCAGACAGTGAATGACTGCAAACTCTTCTAGATATTATCAGTAAATGCTTTAGAAAATAGTACAAAATCAACGGGGAGCAGTGAATTTGAAATTGAGTAATGATAGCATAGAGGGTGTCCTTCTCAATTAAATGTGCAGATCCAGCTTGAAAATGTGATGAGTCTGGAACATATCATAGGACTTTCCAATATGGCATATATGTTTTCATCTGAAGGAAGTTAAGTTTGGAGATTTTGATGTTTGTTTTTGGTTTGTGTTAGCAAATATTTCAGTTGGTGTTGTGATATTTTGAAAACTTGTTTGAGCTTTGTAAAATGTCCGTGATACTGGGAGTAAACAACCTTTCTAAATTCTGTATGTCTTATCAAAAGACTGACACTCAATGGTAAATTTAAAGATGGTTAGATGTTAGAGGCCCTAAAATAGTTTTTAAAATTTCCAGAGCTCATTGCTTCTATTGAGTAAAATGCTGATGCAAAAGACCAGTATGTATGAGCATTTGCAGTCATGTTTCCTGGGGTCCCTTCACCCAGGTGAATCCACCTTCATATTTGCTAATGTTGTTTTCTAGATTAAAATTTTTCACACATTTCCCTAGTTTGTGGTAGCTGGAGAAATAAAACTATACTTTCAAATCTTTTTTTGTTAAACCTTGCCTAACCAATTGCTCCACATTTTTCGTTTTGATATATCAAATGATGCCCTATTGTTAAGTGCCAAGAATTGAAAACTAAGCATGTGAAGCAAACCTTCTGGTTTTGAACAGTGTTTGGGGAGAGGAGTTATTTGGGGTTTGTTCCCTGTTGGGTGTTGATGTCTCTAACCTTGCTGGCAGCCTGTCTGTGGCAGGGCCTATTTATCCCCTATTTAAGTGGAATGCTCACTGTGGAGGATGGGGGGGAGACTGGGGATATTGCGTCCTCTCCCCAGCCTCACGAGTCACGAAAGATGCCAGCCAAGGGCTCCGGCCGAGCTCCCCTTGCTCCATTTCTCTGGCTCTCACACCCCTCTTCTGCATGGAGACGCAGACTGTACCAGCTGTGCTTGGAGCAAGAGCTCATGGTGTTCTGAAACAGTGATTTTTAGCATACTTATTACTATACAGTTGCGTGATCAGGTGGTAAAACTTCTATTTGTTAATAGAAGAAGAGATAAATTTTTGAGTGGGTGGAATGCAGGAATTTTGATAAATGACATTTAAGTACTCTTTCAAGCAGCCATGTTCAGAACTGCGATGGGAGGTGAATCTTTTAATTTGTCTCTATTAAAATTACTATACATCTCATTTTTACCTTTAATTAAACCTTTTCCAGGAAGTAGCCCAAGAAGATGAACCTTTGCAGACTCTGCACTTCTTTTTCTTTACAAATGCACAGGCTGGTTCTCCACTTTTATTTTGTGGAGTGAGAGCTACAAAACAATGCCATTTACTAACAAATACTAATACAATGTACTAACAATATGTACAGTGCATATTGTTAGAGTGTAATGGGAAGTAACATGCCTAGCCAGTATAAATAATGGCTCTTGTTACTCTTGAGATAGCTAAGAATATGAAGTATTTCTGTTATAAGAGGCACACAGAAAGGTATTTATGTCTTTGCATTATTTGTTGAAGTCTGAAACTTATTTTCTGAAAGAACTCAAAGAAGAATCTTTTGCTTCTCACAGTTATGTTTCATTTCTGTTTGCAGCCATTTTATGTAAAGGAAGACTCTACAACTAGCTTGAAATTTGCAGTATCCTTTTGGAAATTATGTATGGGAGAAGAAAATATTATTAGATACTTGCTTCACTCTATAGCTTGATATCACCAGGGCTTTTGTGTATTTTCTAAAACATGGAAGTGTGTGTCTGAAAAGGGGACCAGTGCTCAGTTTCCAGAAGTAAGTTTGCTTGCAAACTCCTAGTGTTAATCAGAACTAAGGATAAACAGATGGCTAAAATATGTTTTACCACACCATCCTGTGCTAAATATTCTTATCTTGGTCTGCAGCCTTGAATTTTCATATCTGCAATGCTGGTCTCTAGCAACTGACAGTCTTGTAGCAAAGACACTAGATCTGGAAGGTTTAACTTCTGACCTTGGTCACTTCATCAGTGTTTGTCTTTCATGTGTGAATTGTATTAAAGTTCTTTTTCTTGCATTCCTATGTTTGTATTTAAGCTATAAATCCTTCAGGTGTCTCATCATGTGTTTGTGCAGTGGGCTTTAGACATCTCTGCTGTGATGCTACTAGTAATATATTCTCTGGTTACTTACAGATTCCTCAACTGATTGTTACAAGAATAAATGTATTATTTAGTCTTGGGACCAAAGTAAGGTAGGATGACAAGGAAGTGAAATGTAACCACAGCTGGCAAAGCAAAAAGTTGCTACAAGTTGTAAAGATCAAGACATGGGTCAAAAAAAAAAGACCCCGAAAAAGTTATTCAAACTAAGTAAAGAGGAACTGAAACCCGAGTAAAGAGGAAATACAGCTGACTTTACAGGTTTTTATTTGGGAAAATGTTTCATTCATTTCCCTGATGTTTTTTAATCAACCTTTTATTAAGCACTTAATAATGATTACACATCAGAAAGGAAAACTTATCTTTAGAAATTCTTACATGGTAGTCTTAGTTAGGGGCAGGCTTCACATTTAATGCAATTTGGAATTGTTGGGGAGAGTGTGTGTGTTTCTTCTTTTTAAATTTTCTTCCAAGAGAGTGCCTACGTTTGTGAAGATGCCATGTCTGTCAGTTCCCATTATTAGTAATTTGCATTTTTTTTTTTTACCTTCTATTTGAACAATAGAAGTTTAGATATATTGTTTTTAAAGATTAGGCTCAAAAAGGCAGCATTTTGATGTAGTGAAAACATGAGGAGAAGGAATAGGGTTGATGTAGTGGAGATTTGACGTTTTTGATAATGCTGGCAGACAGAAGGAAGCAAATTCATCCTCATTAAAGAAGGCGTCTGCCCCACAGTCTTCAAAAAAATCCAACAGTTTTACAAAAGTTTCTAAATCATTTGTAGCTCAAAAAGTTGAACACTTTCATGTGAATGTATTTTCATATTTTTGTATTTCTCATTTTCTTCTGTGTATAGAATGAGGAGAGCTTACGCATAGGCTATTTAAAAGTATAATTAGAAGATCTAAATAGATGTGATTTAGAATATCTCAGTTTCCATTTGTAGATTAAAATTAGTATGTCTCTGGAAGAGGAAAGCTAAAATTACAGAGCATCTCTGGAATACACTTTACCAGAAAAAAGAAAATCTGTGTCCTTATTCCATTACTATACTTTTTATATTAGTTTTCATTCAGCAAATCCATTTGTTAAGAAAATAGTTTTATAATTAGGAATATTAAATTTATTTAATAAGAAACAAAGCAAAAGACACATTAAAAAATGAAAAACGACTTTAGTACAACCATGTCAAAGGAAGTTAAAACATCAGAGAGAAAGAAACCCTCCAGTGAGGAATGTTACATTCACTTGGCTCCCTGAATAGGCAAGAGCAAATGGTTTGGGAACCTTCTAAAAGTTTCCTAATGGAGTTCAGCAAGTTTATTGCAAAAAGAGCTGTATAATCATACACCAAAGATTCTGGAAAAAGGAAAAATGCTTGGGGGCAGTCCTTCATATGGAAACCAAACTTACACTCTGACTTTTTCTGTGTTTCGTTAGTTAATACTTTTTACCATCTTTGTTCATTTTAGAAAACCTTGACAGTGTGATGGAAGTTTTATCTTCAGATAACTGGTTGTTTTTTAAAGGAAATTTCAGGAACGTAGATAAACATATGAGGCCCTTTAAGTACCCTAATGTGTGGAAGGGCTGTGAAATTGAAGATGACCAAGTTTGAATCCTAAATCATTGGTTTATAAAACTTTTCCTGGCAGCCGTAGAAAAGTAAGATCTAGAAGAAACAGGAAAAAAATACAGCATGTAGGTCTTCATTATTTGCCCTTTTTTAGAAACTATTAAGTAGGTTCAGCATTCGATTTTGCTGCAAAGATTAAAATATATGTGTGTATATATGTATAACTATATTGTTTGAGGATATTAGGTGCAGGTGGACCTTGTAATTCCTCCTTGTTGCACTGCCAAGACCTTGAACTATTAAATATTACTCCTCTTAAAATCCAGATATACAGTAGCATATAGCAAAATATACGTTGGTTTTTGTGCATTAGAAGAAATCTACTGGACAGGAACATAATGGTTGTATTTCTTGTGTAGGGAATTTCTCAACTGAAAGCAGAAGACCTTTGCTGTAGTCCCTGCAGCAATATGTTGTTTCCTGCTGCAGCACAACAGACCGGTCTGGCTTCTAATAGTAAGTGGTTCCAGGAGGATATAAATAACATGTTAGAATTACTACTAGATGATCTTTCTCCGAAGTCTGTTATCTGTGTGGAATATATCCATATTTAGAATGATACTGACTACTGATCTGTCTCTTGGATGTCCTTAATTCTAAAAATACTCGGATTCTCCTTAGTCTAAGCATAAATGGATAGTGTACCAAAACTGTTATTATGCAAAAAGTATGAGCAATTTTAGAGAGAGATTAGCTGAAATGTAAGCAATCACAACAAGGACAAAATATAGAGAGGCTATCCTGGGAGTAACATATCTCTAATTGCGCTTGATGCTGTAGTCGTAAGAGACACCTCAGTCCTCAGTGGAGAGCAGGGGTAGCAAGTGGTTGCTCAGACGGGCTGAGCTGAGACAGGTTCACAGTTATTCTCCACTTCGATTGTTCTCTGGATTGAACTTCCATAAAACCTGTCTTGGCCAATAGGAGAATTTCACCTCCTGCACCACATTAAACAAGTTCTGTGTTCTGCTTTATCTATGCTACAGGTCCATCACGTTCAGTTGGGAAGGCTCATTTGTGCTCTTGCTTCTGACACAGATTGTTTTCAGCATTTGGAAGCTCAGCAAATCCAGTGCTCTGGATAGATACAGATTCAGAGTATCAGTTCATCTGTCTATAAATTCCTCTATAAAATTTTCCCTCGCTTCTGGCATCAAGCTGCCTCTCTGTGCACTACAGGTGATACCAGACCAAGAGGCTTGGGGATTACTGTAGTTCCTTCTGCATATTTCATGTGCATTTTCTCACCTTATCTTCATGCACAGACATAGGTAGGTAGAGTTTAACTGACAAACTATGGGTCTTGAGTGCCGGAGTGAGGCTGCTCTGTATCAGAGAGCAGAGGGGAGAGGGGGTTACTCTTTCCTGTCATGGTATCGCTCTTTTGGATGGGGCTGCAGCTGAAGCTGGGAAATGCAGAACAAAAGTTAGTGGAGCTGAAGTGAAAATGCATATACAAAAGGTGTGATACTTGTACTGTCCTGGATTTTGTACTCTTGTGCAGAGTTTGCATTATCTATTTTTGTTTAGGCTGTTTGAAGAATGTCAGTTTGTCAGGATTGCTGGATTGGCATAGTGGAGTTGTGCCTGAACCAGAATTTTTCAGGAACTTTGCTTTTCCTGTGCGTCAGCTGCAAGGAAAGCGTGTGAATCAACATGTCCTTATTACATTATTGCAACATAGTTTTATGTTGACTTCCTAGGCTATTCGGACTACAAACATGATCAGAACCACACAGTGTCAAAATATGCCACTTTGGTGAAAAAGAGTTTGGCCACAACTGCCCGCTTCTCTTGTGTGGTCTGATTCTACAGCAGCCTGATTCTGAGAGATGAAGCAGGTGAAAGCCAATAGAGCAAACACTTCTCGTCTGTTGATTTTTCTCACTAATTTGGCTCGTACTAAGTTCAGTAGACTGCTGCAGCCAGGATAAGAATACAGGTGGAGTGCATGGTTAGAAACAAAGGAATGGTAGCCATTACATCAGCTCATCAAAACGTGCCCTTATACTTCCTATTTTTGCTATCTTTTCTTTGTTTCAGATTTGTGCAGTCCTCATAGGAAACATATATCATCAGTCTTATTCCTTTGCAGTCAAAATGATCCCTGCAAGCAAACATCTTCAGCTGATGGGTGTTAGGTAGCTCTAACAGTGCAGTTGTTCTTAGTAGAAATGTCTGAGATGTTATCCAGAGTGATATGGTGTAAAAGGAATTAAGAGAGCTATTACATAATGAGTGTATTGATACTCTGCTTCTATAATGTGAATATAAAAACTGATGGATCTTTTATCTTCATGAATTTGTAAGATGGACTTCTGTATTTGCATTAGAGCTTTGTAGCTTTATATACTCATATATATTTAATTAAATGATGAATAATTCTCAGCTAGCATGTCCTGTTGATACATTGCTCTAAAATATAATAAGGAAGTTTATGAAAGCCCAGTACTTTGGAAAGAAAAAGGGCTTTAATTCTGCCTCTGTTAAGATCAGTTTCAGTACCTAAGCAGTGCCATTTATGTGGGGGAATTTCTGATAGATTCTAATACAAAGGTTTTTTTGCTTAACGCTGAACGTGCAAATCTGACAGGTGCAAAAATGATCATGGTAGCAAATGGCAAAGATACCACAGAAGCAAGGTATGTAGTGACTCCAGGAACAAACATAGCCCGCTCTGTGGTGGGTGCTCCACTTTTCACATAGCAGTGCAAGTAAATGAAAGAGGAGGGTATAACTGTACCTGCCCCCCTCCAAAGAATGGACATGCAGCCATTCTTCAGAGAACTTTAAACAAGGGCACTTTTATCCGTGTAGCACAGTTTTATTGGCAAGTAGATATTTCAGAAAATTAAGAAAAAAATGTGCTCTGAGAATGTGTTCTGAGAATCCTAGCATAGCTTTAGCTCTCACTGCCTCATTAGCAGGAACTCTACCACATAGCAGCGTGCTGTACCCGGCTACTGTGTCGAGCAATGTAAGTCCTTTTCCTGCTATTATTTCTTCTCTTAGCAATAACTTTAGAAATATAGTCCACTGCAGTGAGCACTTTGCTAAATTATCAAAAGATACACTGCTGACTTACCTCATACTGCTTAGTTGCCACAGAGTATTCTAGCAATAATATCAAATTATAAGGATGCCAATATTGGCAAAAGTTACACAATTGAAAGTGAAAGTTTGCCAGCATATTCCTTTGCTAGTTTCACTCACCCCATAAGGAAGACTTGGCTTGACTTAGCTTAGTTTTCTCATACTGCATTTCAAATTCCTTCCAAAGCCTAAAATTTTTTCATATTCTGTGGGTTTTTTTTCCACTGTTTAGAAAAGAGTGTGCTATATCTGAACAGTAGCCATCATCACAGATGATTTTCAGCCCACAAATTGCAGTGAAATGCTATAGAAGCATGCATATGTTAGGCACAAATTGAAAGAAAGGACATAACATTCTGGAAGGACAGGAATAGTTGAGAATGCAGTTTACCAATGTGTGGTCATGGCAGGCATAAAGTCACCCTGCCTAACCACACTGGAACTGCAAAGAGCTCCCTGTAAGGACTGCTTTAAATAGAGCTGCAGCTCATACCAAATGGTATGGTTAATAAAAAAACACTTGCTTAGCTCAGTAGCTTTTCTGTAGGAAATGATTTGTAATGTATTTTAATTGGAAGCTTTAACAGTTAGAATATCCTAGCATCTTCTCTTGTTTCAGAGAGCTTCAGAATACTGGTTACTGGATATTTTTCAGTGTAAGCAAAATCAATAATCTCAGCTTCACTCTGTGCTTCATGCAGCCTACTGTGTGAAATGATTCAGTGGCCTGGAACAGCATACTAGCAGGGGGACAGTCAGCTAAAGAGAAGAATAAATGCCGCAGAAATAAAATGAAATGCTCAGCAAAACACAGTATATGAAAAAAGTGCTTAACTAAGTGAATTTAATTAACCAAATTAGAAACAAGCAAATTTTGTGTTCTCCGGTCACTGTGACTAAAATAGGCGCTAATATCTTTGCATTATTGACAGATAATCACAGCCCGAACAGACATGCCAGAAACAGAGAGCTATCAGTGTAAAACGTGGGACTAGTACACATAGGAACAACAGTGAGCAGTGGCTGGTGATCTGTCGCTAGATCTCTGTTATAGTGCTACGTAAGGTTACATTTCATTAAGTCATGGTCTGTTTACTTTAGAGGGCATCGGGGGGATTGTTTTTCCTTACATGACTGTGTTTCCCCAATTGCAGTAATTTTCAAATACTTAGATAAAATATACATACATATTAATATTTGTCTGATGAAAACCTGAAATGATCTCTAGTTTTTGAGCTCATAATCTTATTTTTCTCACTTGAGTAAAAAGCTGCTATATTGATTGTGGCAATACAGAGCAGTCTGAATTATTAATTTAGTCTAGTTTGGAAAGTAAATCAGTTTCTAATTGATTATGTTATATAAGATGACACATGCTTTCAGCCAGCTTTTGCATACATGCTTTCACAGAGTTGCTATCTACATTTTTAAGATATTAATAATACCCTTGAGTTTACATAAATCAGTATCACCTAAAATGAAGCAGAACTTGAAACCAAAATGCCTAGGTGGCAAAGTACAGTACTATGGAAAGCAAAGTTTTCATTAAAATGTGTGCCTAAGAGATTCTAGTTCAGGCAATAGATTTTTTTTTTTTGCTTACGAGCTAACAATCGTGAGGTTTTGGGGATAGTAGTTTCATTCAAAAAATGTATTTAAATGAAAAGTAATGAAGTATCTTCATACTTCAGGATAATTGTCTAAAAAAGCAATTTACCATACTGAAATTTGAAGGTAAAAGAGGTTATGCTCAGACCTGAGAAAGCAGAGATAGTTGCTGTATTCTCTGAAGACTTTCCATGGGTTTTGATCGGAATATCTTGATGTCCTGTAGCAATTGTTGCAATTTTTAACTGAAACAAGTTTTCAAAATTATAGGTAATTTCAAAATCATGTTAGTCTTTGAATTCTCAAAAGAATTCCAGTGTATTTATATGGCATCTTCTCAGATTGTCATTCTGGCGTACAGCTGCCCATTCTATGAAATCGATAGTTGAGCTTCTTTTTCCATTAAGAAGTTCAGGATTTTGACCTGTAATTTCTTCTAATACAAGCCAAGAGCTTGACCGTGGTATCTGTACTTCGAACATGTGTAAGTAAGATAACTTAAGGAGGAAAATAAGACCAGCATCTGTATTGAATTAGCGTGTATACCTTTTTTTGGTATGTATTTCAAAAGGACGATTGTCCAGAAGTTTAAAGGTGCATCATTCAGATTGCTGGGTCACATGCACTTTTTGAAGTCCATTTGTGAAGTTTAGAAAAAGGTTTGCAGAAGTCATTTGCTGAAGGAAAAAGAATTAATCTCAAAGGCATTATTCTCCCATTTTGCACAAACCACAGTCCTTCGCACAAAAGAGAAGGAAACATTTAAATACAAATAAGTATTTTTTGTTAACTTTTCTTGATTACTTTGTATTCCGCTAAATTATAAGCTCATTCTAATCTTTTCATGTGAACATTTCCTTCTAACATCTTTATGTTGGCATCTTTGTTGATTCCTTCTCACAAGGCTGTTATGCCTTACTTAGTAAGCTCTATATTTTAAAATGGAAGTACACATTAAAGAGAACAGACAGCTCTTACAGACTGACTTTTTGTGTTATTGCCTAGCAACCTAAAATTCAGTTGCTGAATAATTTTAACTATGAATATTATTTTAGAAGTGTTTGGAAATAAATGCAACATTATTTACTCAAGAGCTTACCCAAGCTTCTGAGCATGAAAATTTTAGTAGTACTGTATAGTATGTCACCTCAGTGACTTTCTGAACACAGAAATACAGTCTAACTCTGTAGCTTTCTGTAAAATTAAGCAGTATATTCATGAAATAATCTTATTTTACAGTTTCTGTAGTTCTTAATCATAAAGGTTTATGGTTCCACTTATGAGATGTTAACCTAAGAACTGTATTTTGGGGGGGTTATAATGATGATTCACATTTTAAAAAATGGCAATATAATTAGCTAGATTTTTTTTTACTGTTTTGTTTTTCTTTTTTACAAGATCTTTTAAAATGGTATTTCCAAGTCATTTGGATTTAATATGAAGGAGTGTCTCTTGGCATTTTAAAAATAGCTATTAAAAATCAGAAGTGTATGTGTACAGGAATGTTGGGTACAATGTGAGTGCAGTGTGATTACAGGCTGACGAACCATTAAAAACTTATGTACACTGTTATATTTCAATTTAGCTCATAGAGTAAATTTGGTAAATGTACCAAATTTGGTAATTTGGTACAAAAATGCTTTTGTAATTACATAATCATCCTCCGCAATTATGCAACAGGTGACTTCTGGTTTTTGTTTAATTTTTTTTTTAAAGAAGATTATCTTGTGATCTGTCAGCCCGAGCTCTTGCCAAGGTACAGTCCTTGGAAGGACCTGCTGATTTATTAATACCTGCTCAGTATCTTCATGCCACATCTGTAAGCAAGACTATATCTCCCAGGCATATCAGTACTTCTCCCGAGTTTCTTGTTTTTCTCTCTAGTAGTTGTGTTTGACACGTTTGTGCTTTTGGCTGTGTCTTCTTCCCAGTAGCATCTCCTAACCAGCTAAGTTCATTCCACTGCTACTTTGTTCCTGCTCTGTCCACTCAATGATCTTGTTAAATGACTGTAGTTAAGACTTCACAGTTACAGTTACTTCTGAAGGTCTCTTTGCAGAGTGAGAACTAAAAAACATTTTTTTAGTAATAAAATGCTGGGTTCTAGGGAATGTGACTGTTGTATACCCTGTAAGCATTTATGCTGGTTGCACCCTTCACAAAGGCTTCACGGTGGATATCCTGCTTGAGGGCTTGCAACCCAAAATAAAGTGCTAGACTTCCACTGAATTCACTGTGAAAGCCCCAAACAACATAAAACAAAAAATCTGAAGCTTAATGTATTCCATTCTGTTAATATACTTAGGTCTTTGAACATGTACAGTAAGATTTATACAAGTATGTCCGGTTTTTATCTGAGGAACAGATCAATAATCAATTTGGAAATGATCGCACCTTACTAGCTAGACATAAGCTACTTGCAAACCGACACTATTGAGTATGGCTGCTTGTGTGTTCATGACATTTGATTTTACTTTGTTATATTTCATCGTCAGAAAAGGGCTCTTTTAGGCGAGGATACAGGATGCTGCCCAAATTAGGAAAAATTAAATTAGAAATGCAATTATTTGATAAAAAGGTTTAGAATGTATCAAATCTAGATGGTTTTGAAGCGTTTTGAAGTTTTTTTTAAATACGCTAAACTAGAGAAGAGTTCACTTTTATCAGTTGACTTCAAAGAGTGATTCCTGCCAGCAATGGAAGCCTTCTCTCCTTTAGCTACCCAAGGCTCTCAACACATCTCCTCATCAAAAGGAAAAAAAATAGTGAGTCCTGCATATCTCAGGTAGGAGTCCAGGATTTTATTGCCTTTGAAGGTCTACTTGCAGAGGGAGAGCTAAAAAAAATTCTTTTTTAGTAACAAAATGCTGAGT
Organism: Crypturellus undulatus; assembly: GCA_013389825.1. Classification (NCBI taxonomy): domain Eukaryota; kingdom Metazoa; phylum Chordata; class Aves; order Tinamiformes; family Tinamidae; genus Crypturellus; species Crypturellus undulatus. The sequence continues at coordinate 5,415 of VWPW01002640.1, read as the reverse complement.
TCTGGAGAATTTGACTGTGTTGTGCACTTTGTAAGCATTTGTGTTGATCATAACCTTGGTACCTCTTGATCAGGGATGTTATAATTAACATTATGTTTGAACGCAGCTGTATGAATCTAAGCATAAAAGGAAGATAAGGCCTTATGTACTACTCGGCCTTTCAATTGCTAAGAAAAATTTGGAAAAATTAGTGTCGTGAAGGAAGCTTTCTCTAGCAGTTTTACTTGCATTGATTTTGCTTGAATGCACTCTACTGAGCTATATTTCTATTCATTTATGCACAGGCGTAAATGTGAATTATCTTATGGACAGTTTTTTCTGTGCAGCAGGACCAACTTAGTTCTTGCAGAAAGTTAATGGAGCTGCTCTGAAAAATTGCTGGGCAGTTGGTGTTGGCCAGGTCTGTGCCACATGATGATGCAATCTATGGGACAGGAATCATTGTAGATATGCCAATACCAGCCTGTGTGAGTCTGTTAAACTTAGCAATAACTACTCTAAGTTTTTTTTCTTTTTTTTTTCGTGTTTTAGAACCTATTCCATTATTCCATATACACCTTATTTTTAACATAGACTTTATGTGGCTGCTGCTTCTGTTTGAATAGTGAGTTCTCTAGATACTGGCTAATTGGTTAATTGAATATCAAAATTATTTGCTGCAGTTCTCTGCCCCTGCTTGGTTTCAGCCAAAAGTACAAGTACAGATTCTATTTATTTTGTATCAGCTGTGTTCTCTTCCTTAGTCTTTTGTTTTCATTCCAGTTCAGATATCCAGATTCTAGAAAAGAACTTGAAAACGTGTTGCTTTCTTTTTTTCCTAATCAGAAAATTGTTTCTGGTTGAGCATGATTTCCATAACTCTTAGGGAGATCAGTATGTGAAACAGGACTCCTGAACACCTCTTATGATGGACCTTTCAGAAAACCGATATATATCCAGATACTTAACCAAGCTGCATGATGGCACCAGCAAAAGCTGCTGAGCATTTCTATGGACACTGAATTAGCTATAGTGACTTGCAGTATTTGGGGACTGAATCTAACTATTATTTAAACTTTTCATAGGTGATCTTTTATTATTGATTGTCATTTACTAAAACCCTTTTTGTTCTTTTTGATTTAGTTTTGAAGACCTGTAAAAGTGTTACTTTACAAAGAAACTTTATTACTGTAATTATTTGTTCATTTAGGCAAAAAAGGAGGGAAAAAAAAGTGAAGAAAGTTCATGGAGATGTATGTGTAGATATCACATCCATTAATATATAAAATTACCAGAAGATTGGAATTCTTACAGTTTTAACAGAATGTGCCAGACTATCTTCAGTTTCTTGAAATGATGTGATTAAAATATGTAATATGGTTTCTGTTACCTTAGGGTTTGAAGCACCTTTTCTTCTTACAAACAGATTAGTTTATCAAATGAATATTTGTAGGAGAAAATGAAAATGCGAAGAGCATTTCTGTACAGCTCCTTTCATAAATATAGCGCTGGTTTATGTTGTAATATGCTAAATTATGTATGCTAATAATGGAAAGATATATTCCAGGTTAGTGTGCAGCATGAGTGCAAATGCTGCAGCAAAAACACAAAATAGATATAAATAAGCAGAATCATAACTTATCACTAAACACACAGGTAGCAGAATTGTAACTTACTATTGATCATAGCTTATTACTATGCACATTTTCTCAAATGTAAAGACACATTGTTACCAGTGTCCTGCATAGCTAATCAGAACATGGATGAATTCTGTTAAGGCAAGAAGACGTAAATTCCTTTAAGCAAGAAGACCTGTTCAGTGTCACCCTTGCTGCCACCGGGAAAGCAGTCGCACTGTGGTGAACACTGCAGCATTCCATGGTGGCTCTGCCACTGGGTTGTGTTTGCATCTCATCTCATATCTCTTCTGAAGAGATGCGCTTTGGAGCCTGTCTTAATGCAGATCCCTTCTCCACCACACGAGGAAACAAAAAAGGACTACGTTCAGTCAGCATCACCTCATGGCATAGCACCTGGTAAAAGTGTCATTGTACCTCTAAAGGAACTGATCCCAACTTAGTGAATGGCCAGGAGACTTCCTCTGCAAGACTATTAACCAAAATGCGCTAAGTAAGCAGAAATTTAATTTTACCTCCTTAAGCATATCCCTGAAATGATGAGCTTTGTTTTTTTCTCATCCAGTTGTTTTTTCTGCCAGACTTTTTCTGCAACTTCTGCTTTATCTACATGAGAGTTTGTGCAGCAGTATACTATGTATTATGTTTTGGCTTTTTTTTTTTTTTTTTTNTTGGGTTTTTTTTTTTTTTTTTTTTTTTTTTTACATTTTTCAAAGGCAACAGGTTGGTGCTTATGAACAGTAATTCTTAAATCCTTGTCCAAGGTTTGTGTCACATCCTCCTATTTCAGTCCAGCTGGAAAAATGTGAAATAGCAGATGTTCAATTCAGTTTTTCCCTTTCATGATCCTGTCACTCAGAAGCCCTAAATTTTCTGAATTTTGAAGGATTTTCATATTGATTTCTGAGAAGCTTTCTAAAGATGTTTAGAAAACATACAACTCTGCTATATTAAATAGGGAGAAAAGATTGAAATCACAAGAGCTCATTATTCAGTCCCGTCAAGTCTTCTGTAAGAAGGCTCCCCAGAAGGGAAATGTTGCCATCCTAAAAATTAAAATGGCCTTATCTTCACCAAACTTCTGGGGAAAATATAGAAGGATGCCGTATGCTGATTATATTAAAGTTCCATTACTACAAAAACATACATGCATGTCTACAAGATTTCCCACTTAGAGTAAGAAAAAAAAATAAACAGTTCTGCTCTGTTCGTCTGACAGAAAATATTTTGATAATAGCTGTTTAAATCAAGAATTGGGAAAGAGAATTTATTTGCGACACTATCCTCGCAGCTGAACCCTTTGGAACCTACCAGTTCTACATATGAGACAACTAATGGTTAAATCTGAGGAAAAGCAAGTTTTTGAACAACTTGGATGACTTTGGATCTGACTGAATAAAATACTGAGGAAAGAATATAATGGTTATTGCTGGCAACTGCCATCACAGAACCATAATTCATATTTTCTGTTAGAATATAACAAAAGAGAAGATTTGAAAAGAGAGGGTTAGTCACACTGAGTATGTAGAGCTTGTTTTTCACAAGAACATTGCATTTTGCTACCACAAATCCAATCTTTTTTTTTTTTTTTTAAGAACAGTATCAGATTTCAGTGTCACTCCTCAGAGGCTGCATGAAATGAAGAAAATAAGACACATTTTTCTTTCTATTGTTACATGAATATATCTGAAATACTTCTATATTTCGGTGTGTTTTGTAGTCTTAATCTCACTTTAGAATGTGTACTACAGATAGGTTATATACTGCAAGTTTTACTACATCAAAATAACTGTAAATTTTGGAAAAAAATGATATCCTGTTTATAAATATTTTCTGTTTTTGCTGAAGTGTATAGGAAGTGAATTCAAAGATTCAATTCTAGTGAAGTTTGGGTTATTCAGTAGTTATCTTAGTCATTAAAGTATAAAAGAATAACCAACAGTGACTAGATTTGATCTTTCCCCTAAAGTTTCTCAAATTTGAAATCCTTCCATGTCTCCTTTTCCTACAATATAAGTTATGTGTTGTACTTAAGTATGGTTTATATATGAAATCTAATTACATAATAATTGAAATCATGCTTAAGAAATTTGGCCGGGACTCTTAAATAGGTGATCTCATTATTCTGAACAAGATCACCCAGTTGCCCATCTAGATAAGAAAAACTTTTGAAAACTGGGACACACCTTTAATTGTCTCCTTATAAATTTAGAACCCTAATTTTAGCTATTTTGAAGAAATTCATCTCACTGGGTGAATTTTTTTCTTGCTATGACATATCACAAGCTATACTTAGGTTGTGGATATTTCAGTTTCCATAAATCTCTGTGCTGGTTGTTCAGACCAGTGGAAAGGACACCTTGACTACCTGACCCAGCTGGAAGCCTGTCCCAGCCAGGTGCCCAGAGGGAGAGCCAGGACACTACCTACTGTAGTACACATCTATTTAATGCAGACACAGGTGTGGTTAATTTATTTGGGTTTCATTTCCTTTTTGAGGTGTGGTTCCTATCATTCTTACCCAAATCCTAATATTTGCAGAATAAAAAGCAAGAAATTTCTTGGTTTTGTTTCTGTCCTGTGTTGTAAATCTCTCTGTTTTTCATATTAAAACCATTGGAGTGATTGTGTGATCACTGCAAATAAAGTTTATGTAATACCACTAGTTTATATAAAATTTATTTAAATAAATTCCTTGAAAATGCCTGTTAAGTTCAACACACCTATCTTTGCCTAAATGAATAGCAAGTCCTCTATACAGATGCCTAGTGGTCAGAAATTCTGTGCATCTTGGTCATGTAATACTTGTTTGCAGTCCCTTTGTGCAGGTGGGGACTCACTCTGGTGCAGTTCTGCTCATCTTCCGCAGTCCGGACAGCCGCAGGCGCAGACTGTGGAGACAGAAAGCTGGGGCCTTGAGCTGACAAATCCCAGGAACAGTGAAACTTTAGCAGAAAACAAAAATTTACAGTCTGATACTGTTGTTTATCAAGCTTCATTGTAGAAATGGAAATACCTGTGACTAGAGACAGTGCAGTTCAGAACAAGACTGCAACTAAATCTATGAACAAGCCTCTTTCCAAGGCTTGTTCTGCAGAACTATGCAAAGGAAGAGACCTATTTTAACAGCAGGAGTAGGAGTTGTGCACAAAGGGGCCTTTTGTTTGCTATCTATTAACTCACATCGTGTCGTGCATCATTATAAATGCTTCAGATTTATGCTGAACAACAAGAAGAATTTCAGATGCGTTGTTTGGAATCCTATGACTATATTTGTGCAGAGCTGCCAAAATATAGCAGCACTGTTCCAGACATCCTTTCACAACTCATTTTATTATGAGTATTTCCCTGACAGAATAATAGTGCCTGTGTTCACGTAAAGCCTACAAGTAGTGTGGAAAAATAAATACATGGTATTGTCTGTTATTTCAGGGTGGCAAATGTGTTGGTTATCTAAAAATTAAAAGATGGTATGTTTTTACAGGTATAATTAATATTTTGGGTGGAATAATTTATTCTCTAAGTCTTTATATATGTGAATTGACAGCACACAGATGGCAACTGCTTTGATGTAACTAATAACTGGTGATCTTTTACTTTGGTAGAAAGAATAAAGAATAAATGTGTAAAATGACATGGTTTCTTAACAATCACATTAAATACATATGTGCATTAAAAATTCAAACTCATCCCAGAGAAACCATGTTTTTATTGTTTCTTTGTAATAAATTTAGGTTTACAAAAATTAAATGTTGCCATATTACTTTGATACTTTTTTCATGATAAAATGAATGCATTT